>CAJPIZ010001188.1:0-17988 GCA_905368565.1 Medioppia subpectinata | reverse complement strand
CACATAGTGTTTATAGCATTGGATTTTTGTGATTACTCATGATTTGTGTGAAACACCTTTTTTCAATGCTATAAACACTATGTGTGTGATCACAAAACTGGCCATAACTCTGCAGCCACTGGCCATTTGCAGATTTTGATCACGGTATATAAATCATCTGGATCTACTGGATCAGACCATATCAAGATAATGGCCAGGCGGGATTCCCGCATAAGAATATTCCCGATTTAGCATTACCCATGTTAAACCTATGCCATAGAACTAGCATTACCCATGTTAACCCTATGCCGTCGATTTAAGCTGTAATGCCATAGAAACACATGTTAAAGCTCCCCATGTTAATCCTATGAGAGCTTTCCCATGTTAAAGTTTAGCCATATACTTAAGCTGTAATCCCATGTTAAATCTCATAAAGCGAAGGCGGCGGGGGAAGGGCAGCCGAACGATCCTATAAATCACATTTTTCATAGCTGACTTGTGGTTTAAAATGTCACATGCTAAAGTATAGCCATTGACTTAATTTGTAATCTAATTTTAAATCCTATTAGCTGAGGAGTGATTGAAAAACTCTAAATTTTTAATTTTAAAATCTTGTCAACATATGCCGTAGCCGTAAGTGCCGGTTGAGAGCCGGAGCCGGTTTACAACAGTGTCTGATTAGATGCTATAGTAATGCAATGCATACATGCAATAAACATAATACACATGAATTATTGCATTTTATTGCTTATATTCAATATTTTAAAGTACATGTAGATAGCATGACATATTAAATAAACTAGCTTTTTACTGATAATGGCAATAAAAACTACATTATTTTGCTATATTTAATGCTTAGTAACTCAATACTAGAGCCGTGTCTGAACCGGAGTCGTTTGAGTCGGAGCCGATTCAAAACACAAGCTTCACCGGCTCCGGGAGAGATTACGGCTTCAAAATTTCAATCACTAGTTATCACAAGATGTCAAACAATCCTATGAACCACATTATTCGAGGTTCTACTTGAGGTGCTAATTCGAGGCCCACACAATAGAAGCAATGTTAAAACATTTTAACAAATAAGTAACATATTTGTTTGATGTTCGTAAACTGACCGTTTTTTAAATAAAAGTTGCTCTATTATACATGATATCAATACACAACTATATTACATACCAAATGACGTCATTAAATGTTAGCTTAGTATTGGGCTTAGAAGCAGCAATCATTGCCCTCGTGAATAAATCTCTATGTACTTTCATATCGCCATTCATATCATGTACCTCTTTATAGTAAGACAACCATTCGCTTTGCGCTGTTTTGTTGCATAAGTCTGTATTGATTTTAGCTGACATGAAAATAGATGTGAGGAACTTAACCGCATTCGGGCTGAGGCCGTACAAATTAAGAAACATGTTCAATCCAGAGTTTCCTGCCGCCCCTGCTTGTCTGTAATGTTACAATATAACGCATATTAATGAATATACTTTGGAATACTACTAAATAGGCCTACTGTAAGTGGTATCATCATGGTCTACTAATAGTTAAACTATGATAACCTTATAAAAATTATTTTTAATTTGTCATTAATTAATTTAAATTTTTAAATAAGTTGTTAATTAAATATTATAATAATAGTTACATACTTGACACATAAGGCTTCCAATTCGGCGCGTTGATAAATCTGGGGATACTTCGGGTCTCCAAATCCAGTAAGTTCTTGCATTCTTTGATCCAACTCGGTCTCGATTATTGCGCCAACAAAGTAATGCCCTGTTTATATAATAAATAAATAGTTACACAAATTTTAATTACAATCAAACAAGTGTACTTTATCATTTGGATGATATAGTTTGTTTTGATAGTTTTCGACTCACATTGAATGAATGCAATTGCAAAACTCACTGACTTTACTGTTATCATTTTTATAATTAAGAAAATATATTCTTATTTATAAATAATTTATTTATACTAAAATGGTTAATTTTTAATATAGAAATTATAAAATTCAAATATGATATTTATTTAATTAATTATTGTGTAACTTTATTTTATAGTTATTTTTAAATTTAATTAGGTATTACATGTTTGTTTTATTTTCCAAATATTACGGAATATAAATTATTTTACAAAAATTAGTTTACACAACTCATGGTTCACCGAGTACATGTTTCTCTGTAATACGTATGATAGCAAAATTATTTGTAATTTAAAATATGATAAATACAATATTGTTTTTAAATTGAAACAACAATTATTATACCAAAAACTATATAATCTTAATGAATATAAATTAATTAAATATAATTTGATCACAAATCAACTGCGCATTACTTAAATAGCGTTAAATACTGTACAAATGATTTTGAGCGCTGTTCAGAATGAATGTCAGCTTATATAATGGGTTGGTTAGAGAGGATATTACTGGGCAAAAAAAAAGATGTCGGATTTGTCCTAAGCTTGCAACATGGATTTGATCATGTAAACTGAAAGCACGTGTAATTTTATTTCGGATTTTTTTCGGAATATTAAATAATATGACCTAGACAACAATTTACCACTATTAAACGTATGATATTACATAACAAGAGATTGATTTTACATTGTTAGAATCAGAATATAACAATGGTAAATCAGTAAACGTAACAGATTTATTTGTAATTTGTGTAAAACTGCTTTTTGTTAATGGATAAAATGCCAAAAATTGCATATAAAAATTTAATAATTTTATGTCATCTTAAATTAATTATCACTGAGAAGGAAATACAGTGAACATCCCGTAGCTGATCAAGTGGTGATTGATATGGTCATGTCCAGTATTGTATGAAGATTCATAAACAATCTTCAAAACGTGCGAATGGCCATAAGCGCCGAAGTTATGGCCATATTTCTAATCATTTGCATACGTCTTATAGCACTAAAGTTTTGGTGAATGGCATGACTCATGTGAAAAGCCAATTTTCAATGCATTCAGCCCTATGCAAATAGCTAGAAATATGGGCATAACTTCGGTGTTTATGACCATTCGCACGTTTTGAAGATTGTTTATGAATCTCCATACAATACTGGACATGACCATATCAATCACCACTGGATCAGCTACGGGATGTTCACTGTATTTCCTTCTGAGCATAAATATATAAATTATGTTGAATAATAACGTTATTTGTTATTTTTTTAAAACGTGCAAAACTGTTAGTAACTATTTTATTTAACTTTTTTTAATTATGTCCAAATTGGGAAATTCATTTAGAATTCTAATCCTTTCATCCATACCTTTTGATTGATATATAATATGTAAGTTGTTTGGAGTTTACTTATTGTTTTGGTGGCACAGAATTAAAAGTAAATGAGTTGCAATCGTAATGTTGCAATCATAAAAACAGTATTTATTTATTTTAATTGGTGAACACGAAATGAATAGTACAAATATTAATTGTAGAAATAATTAAAAACAATTGATTAAAGTTATTTAAAATACATTAGAATTGATGAACACTTGTGTGCGAGAGTTAAGTCTAAGGCGGACTGTGGATAACATAAGGCATTACATTATGAAAAGCATTGGGAAAAGCATAAAGTGTTGGTGTTTTTGTGAAGACTTTATATAGTCGGTTGTGTACAGAGTTTTGGGGTCAGTTTGACTTATATTGAGTCCACTCATGGAGAGAGTGTATGTAGGGTTACAGTATTTGTTTGTTAACAGAATGTGAGGGCTATTTGAGACAATTGAGGGTTTTGTCGGTGAGTTTGGTTGCAATTAAGAGAGTTTTATATAGGGGTTAAGTTAACCTGAATTCTGGTGAATTTTTCACGAATTGACTAAAATAGAAAATGTATTGACAATTGGAGACACAATTCTCGGTACAGGCATTGCCTTTGGATATGGGTTTAGGCCACAGATTGGGCGCATTGGTTAGGACTGGTGTTCAGGGCTATTGTTATACCACAGGATATGGGATTAAGGGTATGGGCGTAAGGGTATGGGTGTATGGCTATGGCTATATCTTTATAAATATGATATACTTATTCATAAAATTAAGGATTTGACTTTCAAAATTTTCCCGACAAAAGTGGTTACTGCGGCCGAACCCGAGGTCATCTGATTATATAAAGTATATCATGACATTTATCAGTTAGTGTACTTTCATTTTATCACAATAAATCCAAAGTGCCCGCAATCCCACAAATGGGCAAACTCCTTTGCTGTGTGATAACATGTGCCACACTTTTGGGGGGATTTTGTATTGTTTAACGTAAATTATTGTAGAGAAAGAGACCGATCGATTTATATGCTATTTATTTATTAAGATAAAGTATAAAATAAAGTACATAATAAAGTTATTGTTTTATTTGTTTACTATTAATTAAATTAATAGTTAGTAATAAACATGCCTCTTCATCTCTAAATCCATCACATCCTTTTCCAATTGGATCAGCTCTAGTTCGTCGGCACCAGATATTGATATGTGACCACAATTTCTATCAATGATACTTTTCAAAGCATTAGTCAACACATTGTGATCAAAATCCAGATACAATAGATGTGTTGCCAACGCGTTAAGCCGATACCGGGGCTGGCGTTTCAGCTATTCGTGAAGGCCATTACAAATCCAGATGCCCACGATCTGGGTGATAATTATGCGCAACACTGATCCCCGTTTCATCTCCTGGTAATAATGTAACCCATAGTCCACTTTAAACCCGTCCATCGGCTGTGCCATCAAGTCGTCGGCAATGCCTACCAATTGTCGCTCAAAGCTGTCGTGATATTTGGCCAAAACGGCTGTATATGTGGTCACAAACGACTCCAGTATTTTACTATCCGTTTCGTTAGTGAGCAAACTGAAGCCCCGAGTCATCAAATCCACACACAATGTTAAATGTTTTGTGTTTAAATTGTAAGATTGCAACTTATATTAACAGCAAAATCTCTTTATAAGAAACCTCTGCGAAGAATTGTATGACCAAACATTAAGTTTAGCATTAATTTCATATTAATATAAGTAGAACTCGAAATATTCGGGAATTCCCAAATAAAATTAGATATTTAATCTAAACTACTTCCTGTATATTTTCATTTTGACATATTTTGAGAAAATTTTGGATTTTCGCATATTTTAAAAAATTCCCAAATAGCCCTATTTTATGACAAATAATTTGTGTAACTCACATTATATTGAAAAATATTTTTAAAAAATATTATTTCTCATTTAAAATTTTTATGAAATACCAAAATGAATATCAGAAACTTTTGCAAAGTTCAAATAATCTGTAATAAAAAGATTATATGAGCACAAAATTCACAATATGTGACAAATCTAGAATATTCTTACAAGTTGAGAACATTTATATATTTAAAAATGCTTAAATTTCATGTTCTTTCCAATGGATTTCATTTTTAAATGATTTTAATTCATAATTATTGCGTTTGAATAGAATAAATAGTAATTTGAATTTGACTATTTTACTCCCGGTTTCCGCCCGATTTTAAATGTTTTTATTCCCGAATATTTCGAGCTCCACTTATAAGTAGTAAATGATTTAATCGGACTAATGTTAAGTCTTTGGGAGAATGCTTTAACATGGTTTCTATGAAATTACAACTTAAGTTGATGACATATGTATAACATCGTTAATGCTAAGTCTATGGTACTCATGCTAATCTAATGGGTAAAGTTTACACTATATTGTAAAAATGCGTTATCGAGCTATACTATAGGGAGCTTTCACTGTATTGAAGTGCGCCGCACATTATTTGTAACATAGATGCGACATTTGTCAAGTGTTGACATGTCATGTACTCACTCGCGCTGATGTCTTTGGATCTCTTTCGGTAAATCTGTGCGCACCGTATGTTTTCATCAGTCATTTCTCCGGTCATTAGTGTCTTCTGGACGTAATCCGTGGTAAACATCTTTGCCAACGACTCCTCCAACGAATCCAATAGACGATCACTTAATTGTTTGCCCGAAGTGTGAAAAGTCATACTTAAATTGATATACAATTAGTGCTCAATTATTACTTAACCCTTGAAGCGCATCGTGGCACACGTTTGTAAAGTTGTGTGTTTAACAATTATTTAAAAATTTATTATAAGCTCTAACTAATAAATTTTCCAGGAATGTCTCACAAATGATAATCTATAAATATTTGTAAAATTGTATAGAAATTAGATAATTGTAAGTATGATTAAACATTGATTTTATATAAAATAGTGCCATATTGCACGATACGTGAGTTTATTTTCATCGCATAACCAGCAATAACTAATGTACATGTATTGCGCGCAGGCCTAGTGCGTGTTTATAGTTTATATACTTTGTGTGCATCTTGGCACTATTTTGTAAATGAATCAAAATTCTTTATAATATCGATCGTTGGGAAACAAAAATGTTAACTGGCAACGCTAACTGTGGCGTTGATTTATACTTTATATTCATAGAGAAGTGCACTAATTTGGATGCCTTAGCGCACGGCCTGACCGCTGACCCCCTGTGGCTGGCGTTTAACAAATCGGCGTCAAAACAGATGACACTCGTCAACGAGATCTAATCAGTTCGGTCCGAAGTGGCCAAACATCAGGGTATGTATAGCTATCTCTACCACTTAATAGCACAACAGGGCTGGCACTGTAAACAGGCCATCGACCAGATTGTGGCCGAAGTGCACTATCAATGGTATGCGTGTATTAACTACGGCTCACAACTGGTAGAGTACGGCATACCGGAGCTGACAGAGTACGTACACTCTGTGATGTACATGATGAAGGGCAATCTTCACTGGTCCATCATCTGTCCTAGGTACAATGATAATCATTATATTAACGTTGACTAATAAATGGAATTGTTTTTAATATTTATGATATTTAATTATACAAATAAAAAGATATTCAAATTCAAACCGTTCACTTTCTTTGCGATTCCTCGGGAACTTTTAAAGTGACAATAACGTCATTTCACATATGTATAAAGCCACCTCGGGAAATGTTAATAGAGAATTATATACTTTGTGTGACCTATATTCACAATCTATTGTGTTTGTTATAAGGTAGGGTAGGGTAAGAGTGATATAATGAACATGTCAAAGTGTTATACTAACTAAGAACCACCATCATTTGAGTGCACGTTTTTACATGGCAAGTGAACAAAATAAGCCAATTTTTGTATGTTAACCTATGGGATAAAAAACTTTTTAATAAAACAATTAATTATATTTTTTAAAACTACTTTAAATGCTGATAATTTTTGTAAACAAATGTTTTAAAATTTCATTTTAAACATTAAATATAGTTAATTGAAATGTGTTGATTTGCCGGATTATTTAACTCGTGTAATCAATAGTTTGCACACAAATACAAACGCAAAGTCAATTACAGTGGAGTCGACTGTCCAAACGGCCAGCAATAGGTTGTTTACAAAGTGAGTGTTTATACAGTGTATATGAAATGTAATACTACTACAGCTTCAGGAATTAATTTTTATACGTGCACCAAAACACTAATCTTGCATTTTTCAAAAATTACAACAATTCAAATATTTTTACTACTTTAATTCCTATGTCAATTAATTTGATAATTTATAACTTGGAATTATATATAATTGTGTCCGGTTATACATAATATGGCGCGATTTCAAATCAATATGTTAAATGTCAAACTATACAAAACATACAGATGGTGCCAATATGAAATTTATTAAGCTTATTGTGATAAAAACTAGCACATTAAGCTACATTATAGATTATACAGTTGCAGATATTCAAGAAAAATTTAATTATTCTAATATCAAACCCAAATCACAGAAGGTATGTATTAGAAAATAATTCATTAGTGAATTTATGAAATACTGCGTGAATTCATAGTTATTCATAGGAAACAAATCATAGCAATAGAAACCAATGAACGGACAAAACAAATGTTCAATAATTGTTACCATTTTTAGCCGATTTATTGGCGATAATAATTTTAAAATACGGTATAATTTTAACCCTAGAAGCTTAAACTAGGAGACTATTCTCCCATTACCACTTTGAATTTCAATTAAAAATCAATGAAGAGTGCTAGCCGGGAAAAAATCCATTAATGCCTCCTAAATTGCTAGCTTTAAATATTGGTAAAATTATATGTTTATAAATTATATGATTAATTAATTATCATGGTTAAATTAAAGTTTGGGATATTAGTTTCCCAGTGTATGTGTTATGTGACTTTTTCCCTACAGTATAAATAGTGCTAATTTTAATCTACCCTTACTGCTAGTTATTCATAGGAAACAAATCATAGCAATAGAAACCAATGAACGGACAAAACAAATGTTCAATAATTGTTACCATTTTTAGCCGATTTATTGGCGATAATAATTTTAAAATACGGTATAATTTTAATCTAGATTTGTGAGCATTTGTTGATATTAATGTGCAACTAATATTAAGTAGAAATAAGGAAATGAAAATGAATGAAAAAAATAAAAACAATATTATCTTTGTGACAAAGCTAGTTTTTCTGTAATCAATTAAATACGCAAATACATGTAAATATATTGGTGACGTATAATATGTCATAAATAATACAACTCTCATAAACTTATTTAGTTCATAAACAATTTTTGAAATAGCTTTATGAACAAATATGCATTCAGTAATTACTCCAAGATTTTCAGTTTCAATACATATGTTTATTCTGTCATTATTTTGTTCATATTGGTATTTAATGTTTAAGATGGTTATAAAAGAAATACAATTGAATACAACCAAAAGATTAGCCGTGCGATAAATCCAATTACCCCACAGTATAATCCAAAATATAGTTAGAAATATATTATAATTGTCTGGTTCTTCACAATAAGCCACAATATTGGGCATTATAAGTAATAAAGACATTGTCAACATTATAAACCATTTTAAATGTAATATTTGAGTTATTATTATTACGTAGTTTGTAAATTTCTTATTATATTTTTCATTTAACACAATAATTGTGCGGTTATTTTTAATATTATACATATATAAAAACAGATCGAGATTATGTCGCCATTCAAACAGCATTATGGTTGAATAGAAAACAAACGACACTATTAACAAGGTATCTATACCAGCCGCAAATAATCTAGGATTGTCTAGCGGGAACTTTGTCCCGGACAGAATATACAACACAGCTGGATGATCATACTTTGCCAAAACAGCATATCTTATTGTTAATAACAGAGTGACTATTTGCACAAATATTAAATAGTAAACACGTTTGTTCATTGGTTTGTCCCCTAATTTATATTCACAAAAATTAGACGAAAAAAATATCCCGTGTCTCGCAATATGGGCCTCAAATTTGGCCAAACAGTTGTTTACCTCATTCATAGTAAAACTTAATTGTATTTTGTAATAAATTATTATTACTATGATAATTATTATGATAATTATTATTATTAATACTACTACTACTAATTATATCACTATGAATGTAATATAATTTTTAATAATACATTATTTGACCATATTGAATAGAGATATTTGTGTTAACTAAATGATTAGTTCAGAATAATCCAGAAAATAATAGATAATAATATATTTGCATATTTTGAAATATCATTTAAATTGATAGTTTGTGCATGAAAAAATTATTTGTTTTTATAATAATATAATGATATATTTTAATTTATTATAGTGAATTCATATATTAAAAGGAAATATTACAAATTTTAATGATCATAAGTCGTGATGTGTCTCTTACTTAAAATATTATCTCGATTTTAAAAATACATTTGTACATTTGATTAATATATTTTGGAAGTAATGATTCTCTTATAATATATTGATAGTTGTGTTTTATATCGATGAGTTACTAATGCTTTTATTGTAATAATATTTAAGTTTATAAATATATAATAAAAATAAGTATAATATAATTGGGCGATCAATTAATTTATTAGTGAATTTAGGAAATACTCCATGAATTCATAGGTATTCAGCAGTCTATAGGACTCATATTAAATCTATAGAAAATGTTAGTCTATTCGTTAAGCATCACCCGAATTGTGGTTAACGTATAACAACGCTGTGTGATCCTTGTTTTGATTAGTGTTATTATATAAATTAAATGAAATATAAATTTTTTTTATAAAAATATAAAAATTCATTTATAACTAGAATAAATTTGCGATTTTATAATTAATTGTTTGTGACATTAATAAATCTTTACAATTGTGTCATAAAAGTTCATTTAAATTATGATTAATTAAAATTAATTAATATTAAATGTATTAATGGCACAAAAATCTTTAATAAATCATAAAATTGTAATAATAAAACACGAATAGTTATAACAATTTTTTCCTTGTATTTTATATGTAAAAAAGTTACGAATAAACTTAAATTGAATTAATCTAAACAAGAATACTGTTATATACTGTTGTATACAGAATACTGTTATATACTGTTGTATACAGAATACTGTTATATACTGTTGTATACAGAATACTGTTATATACTGTTGTATAATCTATAATGTAGCTTTTAATATTATACATATATAAAAACAGATCGAGATTATGTCGCCATTCAAACAGCATTATGGTTGAATAGAAAACAAACGACACTATTAACAAGGTATCTATACCAGCCGCAAATAATCTAGGATTGTTTAGCGGGAACTTTGTCCCGGACAGAATATACAACACAGCTGGATGATCAGTGATAATAACGTGTAATTTTATTATAAACATAACTTTTCTAAATATTAATTGTAAAATTAAGCCAAATATAAGTTAAAATGTTATTACAAATAACTTCACTGAAAAAAATAAAAATAAAGTAATATAAATTAAAAATGTTTACTTTGAAATAGAAAATTATATTTCAAAATTAGTTAATACATTTATTGTAATTTAAAAAGTACATAATCTCACAGCAATTTCTGAACCCGATTAATCAATAATTAAATTACTAGCAAACGATCGCATTAGCATATAATTAGAGGCAAATAACATTATGTACTGATAAAATGTGTAATGAGTATTCACAAACAAATTAAAACAATAAAACCCTATGGGTTTACTATTGAGTTTCTCAATAAAATGAACAATTTTTATCTTTGTCTTATTGAACATTTTATGGCTAATGAGATACCTGTGCATTACGCCACTGGACTGATGGACAGTCGTGGTAAATGAGGTGCACATAAAGGTAAAGCCTATTTGGACAAAAAAATATAACCACACCTGTCGTGATATACACGGCCCTTATCAAGGGGTGTATACCCGATTTAAAGCCTAGGTATAGCAACACATCGATTGCTGGTGTGGAGCAAAAGTAATTGAACCCGGTCAATTGAGACATGAGCTTGTTACACTTGTCAACAACAGTCGACCATCGCTGATGGGTTGCAATGGCCTTTAATACCGGTGCAATAGACTGATTACTTGAGCTCAAACCGTTGCCTGGATAGGGCTTTTAATGCCGGCCCCATTCTCTGGTACCGGGCGTTCACACCGTTGGCCAGTGTTTCGTTGATTTGCCGAAATATATACTTCATGTAACCAATGGTCAACACTTGCGATACAAACATCAACGCAAAGCCCATTACAGTCGCCTCTGCTAACCATACGGCCATCGATAGGTTGGCGACGATATATGCAACGAGTAAGTAGTTGTGGACACCATTGTAGCCCATGTAACACATGATTGATGTAATAATATGGACGGCCACTGGCGGTATAGTACAACTTACAAGCGCTGGCCGAATAATCTTGGTGTAAAATTTGACTTTTGCACAGAACCTGTTAAAATATTTGGGACTTAACATGTTCAGTTCACTGCGTTGGCCGGACTGTGCACCACGGATCACCTTGATAAATTCTAATTGGCCGCGGCGTTCATATACCATGATTGATGTTTGCAAGCCATATATAGTGCAATCAAAACAGGCAAACATTGCATAGATAGCCCTCCCGTCGCCCCAAGAGTAAAATGAGTCGCCCATCAGTGACCAAATCCAGGGCTCGTTAAAGTAGGCCAACAATATAAACCTTATGATCATTATCATGTTTAATACATTAAGGGCCATCACCTTGTAGTGTCTGGCCCGAGGCACTTTGTTGTTTAGGTAGTGTTCAAATGTGGGCGATGCTAGTACTAGGTATGTGGCCATACATTTTTCCAATGTTTTAAATCCATTTATATCATACATCCCTTCGGTTATATAATGAGCAATTCGTTGTTTGCGAGTCATGGAATTATGGTCGTTTTGAGCCATTTTGTATAGCTAGGCGATTTGTATTTAGTTTTGTTTAAGTTGGATATGTTATTGTAATGATATTTTGGAGTTTGTAATAAATCACTCTACTGTATTACGTTTTAGATTTTTAATGTAGTTGAATGTTATTTGTAAAAATGAAATACAATAAATAATATTTCTAATAATAGCAAACAAAATATTGTTGTTTGAAGTAAACAAGTTTACATTTATATTGATTTATAATTCATTTATTATTCATGCAAAAATATGATAAATATGTTATGGGAATTTTAAACAATAAATCATTACATTAGAGAAAGCCTACTTTGCTTTACTTATAGATAGTATGAATATGTGTTTAAAATGATATTACAATCGAGAAAATTATCCAAACGGCTAGTGAAAAGTTGGCCGCGATATATGCGACGAGTGAATGATTGTGGACACCATTGTATCTCATGTAATACAAGACTGACGTAAATATATGGGCTGCCACTGGCGGTAATGACAGTTTACAAGAGCATAGAAATGTTTTATAACAAATTAAAGGCCAGGGCTGGGCAATTCTTTAATAAATGTGTTTTACCCCAGATATAATCCCTTCAAATAATTAAACATATTTTTTAAAATTTTTATTATAAATGACTTTATTTCATTATATACAGATACAGATGTATTTATTACCAGACAATTCCTTGTGATACATAAATTAAAGTGAGATTCTTTTAGATAAACGTGAGTCGGATACTTATTCTGGGAAACTCCCGGGCAACTGGGAGGTTGTGGCAACACTAGGCAGTTGTGGTTCTATACGAGATGTACGTTGTGTTATGGGAGGAACAATATCTGGTTGAGTAAAATAATCATGTAATGCATACTCATTAGGTGTTATATTTATATTTAATGTGTTTTGATTATTAATAATGGTCTTCTTTTTGTTGCAAACATTGATTATGTATTTGTTAAATAATTGTGTGAATAGATCAGTAAACATAACGACCGATAAACCAAACCATAGCCCTAGTAGTGATCCGATGAAGAGAACGTACTCTTCAATAGTCATTTTCAATGAGATCTCGTATGTTATATCGAACTCTGACGGTAAATTTAAATCAATGTAAAACTCTCTTTTTTCATTACTATATTTTGAATATGCCGGTTTATATTGAAGATTATAATAATGTTTTATACAATCTATTCCTTTATTGCATTCATTTAAGCAATATCTATCATAAGGAGGCAACGATGTACAGCCGTTTACTAGAGAATAGTTCACATAAGAATTACATTGATTAATAAAACCATCATCGTCATCAAAATGTAGAATTGTATCGGAAAAACATTCACGCTTTTGATGTATATTTTTTATAATGCATTGCATTATGCATTTATCAAGTTTTTTGCCCACCAAACATTTATCATTATTTAACAGGTAATTCAATTTGACGACAGATTTACGATAAAATATTTCTAAGTAATTTGTGTCATTGGTGTCGCTAAACCAATTACCAAGGGGAAAACAATTGCGTATTCGTTGTTGGCGAGAGTGCACATGGACATATACAGTGTCGATGCGTGATATATTGTTTATAATAAAGCGAACGGCGGTTTTTTCATTATCTGTTTTGGGTTTCATATGGTAAGGCTTATTAGACTCATTGCCCGCCCATTGGGACAATACTGTCAAACAAAATCTTCCACCTATTGAAGTGAGGGATCTGCGATACGGGGTGACGTCAGTGCAATTTTTGTATCCATCTTGATAAGAGATTGTACATTCTAATAAATAACCATTGTCAATTAGTTGATCCATCTGAATCTTCCGAGACTGGTTGGCAAATGTGTCTAGCCTAAACCTACCATTATTGTCCACGTATTTATACATTACATTTTCTCGTATCAGGCCTTTGGTAAACATGCATATTGTAATCGCAGGAAGACTAAAATCAGCAAAAAACTTAACGTTCGTTGTTTCTTCATATGAGAAGTATATTAAACTGATATTATATGACTGGTATAGGAATCCACACAATAATAATGTTTTCATTAGTAAACTAATTATTAATGATGTGGACATGATTTTACAATGCAATTTTAAAATTATATTAGAAACTTTAAAGTTTGATAGAATATTCAAGCTTGATCTGCTGACATTTCCAATAAAACATACATTACATCTAATTATATTAGTTAAATTAAAGTCTCTTTTTAATATTATTGCAATAAAATTAATATTGTTATAAATAATTATTTTGTTGTTAGACCATATTGACATCAATTTGTGATCTAGTATAAGCAAGGGTGGTAGCATTAAAGTCGATATTATTGTTTTGCTACCAATGTCTTAGTTATATTAAACATGAACTGCCTGGCAATGCATGATTAGCTGACATTCAAATTAAAACATACATTTATATTTAATTAATTTTTTTAATCAAAATCTGTTTCTCATATTATTGTAATATTAATTTTGCTAAAAATAATTATATTATTGTTACACCCTTATTGATTTGTAATCTAGAATATTGCAAAAAGTATGTAGCCTCATAGTAGATATTATTGCATTTTTACTTATTATACACCGCAAAGAAGTATTGATTTAATATATTAATTTTATTATAAATTAGTTTTAATATTTACTTAATGGGAGGTCTATATTAAAATTAATTAATGGGTTATTTTCTATTACCGTTTTACCCCTCATATGAATGCATGCACTTATAAGTGAATTACACAGATTTTTCATGTCACCTGATTTTATATTTATAAATTCTGTTTATTAAATAATGTAAAAATCAAATACATTAAAAATTGGCTCACTCTGTGAGCCTCACACTCTTTATTTAATTAATTTAACTAAATTAAAATGTTAATTTTGATCCCAAAAATTAAAACTTAAATATTAGTTAATAATTTAAAAGGTATATAATTGCAAAATATTTTATTAGTACAATTAAGCAATATTTAAATTACTGGCAAACGATCGCATTAGGATATAATTAGTGACAAAAAACATAATGTAGTGATAAAAAGCATAATGAGTGCAGACAAACAAATTAAAACAGTAAAACCCTATGGGTTTACCATCAAGTTTATCAATAAACTGTGTAATTCTCAACCTGGTTCTTTTGGACATTTTATGCCTAATCAAATATGTGTGCATTAGGCCACTGGACCGGTGGACAGTCGTGGTAAATGAGGTGCACATAAAGTTAATGCCTATTTGGACAAAAAATATGCCCACACCTGTAATAATATACACTAGCCTAATCAGTGGGTGTATACACGGCCTGAATGATATGTATAGCAACACATTCTTAGCCGGTGTGCAACAGAAATAAACAAAACCAATGCATAGAGACATTACATGATTGCACTTTTCAACCACTACTGCCCACCTCTGGTGATGGACAATGGCCTCCAAAACGGGTGCAATAGACGGGCAGCCGCTGTCCAAACCCTCGGCTAGTGTTTGGTTTATTTGCCTGAATATATACTTCATGTAACCAATAGTCAGCACTTGAGACACAAACACAAACGAAAAGCCCATTACAGTTGAATAGGTTATCCATACGGCCAGCGATAGGTTGGCCACGACATATGACATTAATGAATGATTGTGGACACCATTGTAGCCCATGTAACACAAAACTGATGTGAATATATGGGCGGCCACTGGCGGTATTGAGCAGCAAACGAGCGCCGGGCGAATGATCTTGGTGTAGAACTTTACTTTCAAACAGTACCGATTGAAATATGCCGAATTTAACACGTTTAGTTTGCTTAGACGTCCGGACCGCGCACCGTTAATCACCTTGATACATTCAAGTTTACGCTGTCGTTCGTGCACCATGATCGATGTCTGACAGCCATATATAGCGCATCCAAAAAATGCAAGCATCGTATAGATAGCCCTCCCGGAGCCCCACGAGTAAAACGAGTCACCCATTAGTGACCACATCCAGGGCTCGTTAATGTATGCCAACAATGCAAACCTAATGATCATTAACATGTCTAGTACATTTAGAGCAATTAACTTGGACAGTCTGGCCAAATGCACTTGGTTATTTAGGTAGTGGTCAAATGTGGGTGATGCCAGCACTAGGTATGTGGACATGCATTTTTCCAATGTTTTGAATCCATTCATTTCATACATTCCATCCGTAATATAAGATGCCATTTGTTGTTTACGGGCCACAAAACCTCGGTTATTTTGAGCCATTTTTGATTAGCTAGATTAGTTATAATTCTATCATTTATTTTGCTTGTAAAGTTTGTTCAACATGACTATTTTTTAATATTTTAAACTTCACGTTAACCACTATATTATTAATTTTACAATGTAATAATTTGTTTAATAATTTTTAGCACAACCAACACAATTAGCAGTTATAATATGGATAAGATTGTAAATTTTGATTTATTTAAATATTTTATTATTAAATACTATATAAAATAAATTTTACACACTTTTATGTATAAGTCAATTATTATATCAGTAGGATGTAAATTATTATTGATTAAATAAAATGTATTAAAAATAATTATTTTATGTTAATAAAAAATATTTTGTTTTAATAATAACAATAAAATACTTAATTTTATTATATTGTATACATTCACTTTATTTGTTATAAATATAATCCATTGTAGAACCTTTACATACAATAAATTAATGTCAGTAATAATGATAAAATTTTCAAAATAGATATGCTTAATGATAAAAATATTGTCATTAAAAAGCGACAATCAAATAAACCTTAATTATTAATGCATGAATAACTAATTATCCTCGAAATATAATTTAACAATTTATAAAAAAGAGTTACAATTTTGGCAATGCTAATTGTAACATTAATTATTGTATTGCTACTATTCTAATATTAAAATGAACTACTGTCAATTATAATGGAAAAGTTGTAAACTAATTAATAAATTATGTATAATACATAATTGTGATATTAATATATTAAAACTTTGTTATTAGAAACATCACTTGTTAACTAAATATTAATTTTATTGAATCAATCAAGTCAATATTTATTAATTATTCAAAGTTACAAATTTCAATCAACAACAAGTTACACAAGTGTTATATAATATTAAAATTAGAAAATGTAAATTATTAAAATTTATAATTTAGATAAATATTATATTCAAAAATTAGTCAACAATTTAAAATATACACGCTAGTTGCAAAATACTCAATTAACATTATTATTCAATATTTAAATTACTAGCGAACCCTCTCATTAAGATATAATTAGTGACAAAAAACATAATGTAGTGATAAAAAGCATAATGAGTGCAAACAAACAAATCAAAGCAATAAAACCCAATCGGTCTACCATTTAGTTTCTCAATAAACTGTACAATTTTTAACCTGGTCGTTTCGGACATTCTATGTCTAATTAAATACCTGTGCATTAAACCACTGGACCGGTGGACAGTCGTAGAAAATGAAGTGCACATAAAGTTAATGCCTATTTGGACAAAAAATATGCCTACACCTGCGCTGATATACACGGCTCTAATCAGTGGGTGTATACCCGGCTTAAACGACAGGTATAGCAACACATCCATAGCCGGTGTGCAACCGAAATAACAGAAACCAATGCAAAGGGACATGATTTGGTTGCACTTCTCAACTACAGTCGCCCATCGCTGATGGGTGGCAATGACCGCCAATACCGGTGCCATAGACTGGTAACCAGCGCTCAGACCGTCGGCCAGAGAGTCGTTGATTTGCCGGAACATATAATTCATGTAACCAATGGTCA
>CAJPIZ010001187.1:0-17990 GCA_905368565.1 Medioppia subpectinata | reverse complement strand
CTAATTAATCTAATATTTAATAATAATTATTTGAAATGTGATTCCATTAGATAATAGGTTTAAATAATAACAATAAGAATATTATTAGTGTTTCTATATATTAATTCAGTAGGGAATGAGAATATGTGCTCAAATATGGCTAATAATCGGGTTATCAAATATACTAAAGCCATTCGTTTTATGTTTAGACAAATTGCATACAAAACAGCATACATTTCCATTGATTAACAGTAGACGTAGTCCTTAATTGTAAGGGATATTCAAATAGATTTAGTAATAAACATATGTTTTCCATAATAATGAGAATTAAGCTTTGAATTGAAAACCGTTCGTAATATTTAAATAACAATATAATAATATATTTCTTAATTGTTTCAGTCTAGCTAACAATAATATTTTGTGACCGGCAATAGTATCGTTAGTTTATTTATTAATAAAATATGTATCAAATTAAGGCATTTGTTCCTAAACCGGGCGCAACGGAAAGCCAGAGTAAACAGAATCGTATTGAATGCACGAATCGATTCTGGTGTTGACGGGCACTGTATATCATGGTTAGTGATGCACACAATTCACAAAGTTGTATAAATGTCATACAATTTAGATTTAAACTCAAATTTTAATTACCTTTAGATTAACGTTTTAAAAATTAAATATAAAAACCATTTGCAACTAATTATAAAACAAATTCAAGCCAACAAGTTATTTTTAAAAATTTCATTACTAGTATTTTGTATTTCAAGAATATTTTATATGCAATATTAAATATAAATTATATAATGTTTGTTAACCAAAAGTACTAAAACAAGAATTTTATGGTCCACTCAAGCAAATAGATTCATATGAAAGATCCGCCGATTAATCATTTGATTCAATCAACAAATGTCAACAAAAAGCTAATTCATTATATTTTTGCCATATTTTATTTGAAACAAGTCTTTAATATAAAGTCTATTATTTTGTGACATATTCTGTGAATTTGAGTTAGAAAATTTGCGATAAGTTTATTAGATTTATATACAACTGTACTTTTAAATTACTCTTAAATTATGTCATAATTTGTGAAATGTTTAGAATTTATAAAA
The DNA here is from genome assembly GCA_905368565.1 of Medioppia subpectinata. NCBI lineage: Eukaryota > Metazoa > Arthropoda > Arachnida > Sarcoptiformes > Oppiidae > Medioppia > Medioppia subpectinata. The sequence goes on along the minus strand of CAJPIZ010001187.1, from coordinate 16,905 downwards.
TGATAACAAAATTAAACATTTATCAAAAATAATGCGATTTTTATCGTTTGATTCATTTCAAATAACTTATATAGTATTTACAGAAATCACAAATATTAACATCAAATTTACTGATAGGATATCTTTCAAAGAATTGCAAAATAAGTGTATTTTAAAACATATTTTATACGATTTTTTTTGTCTCAGAATATATTTTAAGTCATTAGAGTATAAAAACTTTTCAACAAAAAACTTCTTGACTTAAGTTAATGATAACTAATAATGTATTTGCAATTTTATAAAAAAAAATACAACTTATATACACGTACAGTATAATATACAATATTATTTGCTGATAAGGCCCACAAAACAAATAAAATATTTGTAAATTTATGTAAAATATTTGTTTATAAAATATGTATTAAAACAGCATTGCATTCAAACAATAAATTGCGATAAAAATTTAAATATTAAGGAAAATCAAAGCAAATTTATATACAAATAAAATGTTTTATAAAGAGAACATTTCTTGTCTAATAAATACAACAAAAGCTCAATCGTTGTGTTTTTGGCAAATGTAAAGATCATAAGAGGGCTTACCTTGAATTACATTGAGATATATGTTGTATTCATTCCCACATTTCTGAGATGAATATAAATAAAGATAAATATTTAGATTAATTAAACATAGTTTATGCTAAATATATCTCAATTGTTTTGTGCTTTACACATGTTGACTTAAAATTATTTTTAAACTATAAAATTATACCATTAAAGTTTGATAAAAATTAAATTTAGTAATTAAAATTTAAAAATATAATAGATTAAAATCAAGTGATTAATAATATTAAGTTCAAAAATAATAAAAATATTATTTAATAAAAGTAATCTGACAACTGAGTTATACACTTGTAATAATTACAACAAATTAAACCAAAGTATAGTTTACTTTGTGGGATCAAGTAAAATTAAATTTAGGAATTTTCTAACAAAAAAGCATTAAAATAGTATTTCAAATATTGTACTTTCATTTAGTTATTGATTTTAACGATTCATTTCTGATATTAATTTAAGTGAATTAAATATTTACTGAAAAACTCAAAGATGTTATTTCACGAAAAAGAAACTACACATTGAAAAGCATTAATATTTTATTTAGATCGAGATGTTTATAAATTATTTACTTCTGATTGCAAATTTAATCAATGAAAATGCAATATTTGCAAAATATTCACTTTGAAGTGCATTTTGTAATCTGTATTATATGTAAATTATATTATTAAAAATGCATTCAAAGTAAATATTTTGTATAAATGCATTGAAAACATAACAGAATATATTTATGGAAAACAATTGAATATAAATTAAGATTTTAGATAAGGTTGATGAATATAAATAAAGATAAATATTTAGATTAATTAAACATAGTTTATGCTAAATATATCTCAATTGTTTTGTGCTTTACACATGTTGACTTAAAATTATTTTTAAACTATAAAATTATACCATTAGAGTTTGATAAAAATTAAATTTAGTAATTAAAATCTAAAAATATAATAGATTAAAATCAAGTGATTAATAATATTAAGTTCAAAAATAATAAAAATATTATTTAATAAAAGTAATCTGACAACTGAGTTATACACTTGTAATACTGTAATTACAACAAATTAAACCAAAGTATAGTTTACTTTGTGGGATCAAGTAAAATTAAATTTAGGAATTTTCTAACAAAAAAGCATTAAAATAGTATTTCAAATATTGTGCTTTCATTTAGTTATTGATTTTAACGATTCATTTCTGATATTAATTTAAGTGAATTAAATATTTACTGAAAAACTCAAAGATGTTATTTCACGAAAAAGAAACTATACATTGAAAAGCATTAATATTTTATTTAGATCGAGATGTTTATAAATTATTTACTTCTGATTGCAAATTTAATCAATGAAAATGCAATATTTGCAAAATATTCACTTTGAAGTGCATTTTGTAATTTGTATTATATGTAAATTATATTATTAAAAATGCATTCAAAGTAAATATTTTGTATAAATGCATTGAAAACATAACAGAATATATTTATGGAAAACAATTGAATATAAATTAAGATTTTAGATAAGGTTAAAAGGATTTGGTAAACAAAGTGCAGTCAAAAAGCAAGTAATAGTGACCTGAATGGCGATATCAATGGCTGGTCCGATATGATCCAAATCAAACCGAAATGAAGACCTCTCGACCATTAAAAGTCCCACATTATAGCTATGGTTGATATGTTTGTGAGCTGTGGTTAACGACACAATTGTCACTAAATATATGGTAAGCAATTGGATCACCAAATGAATACTCATAATCACTTTGACTAGAAATGGAGGTTTAGTTTTTAGGCAGACTTTGGCCGAAGAACTCTAATTTAACTATAATTACATAATATGTATAAAAGTATAGCATTTTCTAACTTCTCGACACTGTTTTTGTGCGTACGAGTTGTGAATTCATCTCATTTTGAAAGTAAAGTGTAGTTTACTTTCACGTCTATTCTGTGCTTATTCTGTACACTAATAAAACTGTTGCAGTCGTTGAATGGCTTATAATGTTATGCCAAAGCATAGCATACTGTATGAGTGCCTCAGTATATACAGCAGATCAACGATTTACATGTCGTTAATTTCTGGCATCAAAATAATATATAATTCTGTGAAACGCGATATAATCTGAATAATAAATGTCACAAAAATTATAGACTGAAAGTCAATTCATTGCTTATATTGTACTGAATTGAGCAATGGATACAAAATTGTTGTAATTTATAACGTAGTTGCCTCTCTCTCTCTCTCTCTCGACCATTAAAAGTCCCACATTATAGCTATGTTTGTGAGCTGTGGTTAACGACACAATTGTCACTCAATATATGGTAAGCAATTGGATCACCAAATGAATACTCATAATCACTTTGACTAGAAATGGAGGTTTAGTTTTGAAATAAAGTAAAAGTTTTTTGTCGTAATTGTTGTGAGGAATGGAAGTAATGATTGTCTTGTTTTGTCTCCTCCCGCCTGTTTCCCTTCTCTTCAACTCTAATGTTATTTTAATTTTATGCCAAAACGTATCCATTCCTTCAAATATCACATTTAAGTCAAAGCAATATTTTTGTTTTGTTTTATAAGTTTTCAAATATTGTATTTTTTCTCAATCAAAATGAAAAGAAGCAAAAGTTGTCAAAATGTGAGCGAATGTGAGAATCTGTTGGCAATATTAAAAGAAAGACTTTGTAATAAATCCTTTCGCGAGTTATATCATCTCAAGTGTGAATAAATATATGATCTCTGAAATTCAAAACCAAGTTTTCGACTTTTTTATTGTCACTTTTGTGTATATTCTTCGACCAAAACGTGTTTCCAATACTAACTGAAGAGTCGATTGAATTTCAAAATTAATTTCACATTTTTAATTCAAACCCTTAAACACGTAGAAAACAATACATTTTGCATTATATAAATATATACACAAATTAAACACAGAATAGACTGTATCGACAAAAACAACTCCCTTTCGCAGACAAACGCCTTTTTCCGTAAAAATTCACTTCATTTGTGATATTAAAGCTTTGTTTATGTCGTTATATACGGATCTATTCTGTCATCATATTATAGCTATAGTTATATAACACCACTAATAGAATGCCATTAAATTAATACATATAATACCTGTAACTATAGATATAACTGTTAGGCAATGGCTCTCCAAATAAGAGCGGCTCCAAAACCATCAAACAATAAACTTTCAAATTATGCGAACTATAAGTGAGAAACTGATCGACAGATCTATTATAACAAGTATTTTGCATTCAAATATTGACTGCATTTCAATATTATTTATAAGCGATCATATCATTCAACGTTTACATACATTATTTCAAATCATTAATTCAACACTCGTTTGCTATTATTTATTTCCAATTCATCGCTCAAAACACATACAAACAGTATTTAACCGATATTTTAGATTAATTCTTGCGTTAAAGCCTTAAAAACTTTGGATGAATTTAACGAAAATTATTATCATTATTATTGTTCACTCAGTACTCAGTTTGTTTTGTTGGATATTTGTGTGTTTTGTATTAAATCAATAATTTACACAGTATTTTATTTGGATAATAGTGCTCTCTCTCTCTCTCTCATGTTTAAACCACATTTTATTAAACGTAATAACAATTTTATTCTCTGAGTTTAAATGAGAAATAATGTCACTTTTTGTTAAAATGATATGAAAATGCAATCAAAATCATCATAACATCCACTTTGAAACGGATATTAAATATTCTGTGCCTATAATTCAATCATAAAAACTAAATTAAAGAATATATTCTTTTTGCTTTAAACCCACATTAAATGCATTTATAATGCTATATATTTTAATTAGATGTATATTAATGTAAATCAAATCCATTAAGCATTAGCCGCGTTGTCCGCCTCCACGTCCGTCCCTTTCCCGAAATATTAGGCAATAATTTAGTTATCGGTTTCATTCAATAATTATTTATTTATGAATAAATTTTTGTATATAAATAATGATAAGTAAAACTCTTAAAAACAATTTTCAATGTTTAAATAAAAGAAGAAAACGTTAACTCTATTTTATTACTTGTTCAAATATTAAATTATATGTTTTTGAGATTTATAATGTTTTGTCTAAATTATAAATTATTAAGTTATGTTAAAAAACAACGAAATTATGTAAACAGAGTGATATTCAATAATAATAATAGTAATAATAATTAATAACTTAAAATAACTTCTTATATATAATCCTTTTTTCTCAACAATGTTTAAAACTTATTATTATTATTAATTTCAAAATCCTTTCATTTTTCTTATTATTTGATTAAAATTTTTGTAATAATTTACAAATAGAACTAAACGGAGAAAAAATAATAAATAGAAATTAAATTAATGTATCGATAAATTGTTAATTATCTATAATTAGTTCGTAGTATTGGACCGGACACTGATTTTCAGCAAGTTTTTTGTTTTGTTTGCCTTTTATTTTATTAATTGATGAGCAAATTTCGCCAAAAAATCAAATTGGTTTTTTATCTTTCTCTTTCCTAAATCAAAAAATCTATAAAATTAAAATTTAGCACATTTTCAATGAACTTCTCGTCAAATAAAATAATATATTCTCGTAAATGGAAGAGCATATCATTTATATATAACGGATCCGTTTTGGTGTCTGGTGTTGGAAGTACTAGTGTTCACAGGTATTGGTTATAATTGTCACAATTATAATAACTAAGAATAATAACATACTATGTGTCCCAAAAGGTATGCTAAAATTGTTTATATGTATAAATAATAGTAATTTTTAAATTTAATTAAATTTAACTTATTGTTTGAAACTCGTGTTAAGTTTTAACCAGTAATTCATTTATACATTAGTGTTGTGTTGCAAATAAATTTGAGAACCGTTTGAGTGCTATCTATAATTTGATGCCTTAAAGTGATGCCTATCTTAATGCTAGAAAAAAGTTTTTATTGATTTTGTATCGTTTGCTCCGAAATTATGTGCGAATTGAATAAAACGTTCAATAAATTAGAAATAAATGGATATAAAGAATATTCTTTAAGTTTATCGATAAACAGACGTAAACTAGAGTACGGCGAGGCGTCCAGCGATGACCTGAGCTCGGACTGGGGCTCGGAATCGGAATCCGATTCTAAACATATACCAAAACCAAAGGTTTACACCTTTTCTTATTCTCTTTCTCTCCCTATCACTGCATCTCATTGTTATTATGAACCGCTTATCTCTTAATGGAAATATAAGAAATACATTTTGTCATTAAATTTATTTCAATACAACTTGATATGAAACGATACAAACACTTTGGAGTACTCGTCTCACAATCATATTTACAACAATATTCATTGTTTTGTAGCATTCAGTAGGGGTTAGTGGGGGTCGTGTGAGAGAAGTTGTATTTATGTCTTATCTGTTTGTCAAATATGCATCATATCTACCAAATTATTTATTGCTTACAATTCATATGAATTTTTATTTTTGCGATAATATAAGAAAACAATGATAACTATTGATACAAAAATAGTTACGTGCAGTGATTTTGGTGACAGTTTTTCAATTTTAATTAATGAAATGATTGATCAAACTTTTTAAGATTAAATCGCGAAAATTCCTTAAATGCCTCTAAAGTAGTAAAAGCCAAGGGTTTGCGCATTACTGTTACGTTGGTTTGAAAAATAATCATATTGTTTATGTTACTTAAACTTTATTCTTAAATCTTATCGAGTTATTTAGAAAGTATATACAGTATTACACAATATACTTTTAATTGATAGTTTTGTAGAAATGCGAGTATTTCACGGGTGATATGTGTCCCGGATATCGCTGTCAATCGGCATTTGAATAGCTTTAATCCTATCGTTACGACAAAAACTTGTGAAAATTGTTTAGTATCGAGACATTAATTGAAAATTGCAACTCAAGACCTGACATCACAACTAATATTTGTTCATTTATTTTAAGCTTTAATTAATTAGCAATAATCTGTTAAAAACGAGTCATACATTTCTAAACATATGTATTGTTATCAACGAATTGATTAATATTAAGGATCTAATGATGTAATTGTGTTAATGATTAGATCTCCGCGTGGAGGAAAGTCCGCTCTCTCGTCATTAAAAACGAGTCATACATTTCTAAACATATGTATTGTTATCAACGAATTGATTAATATTAAGGATCTAATGATGTAATTGTGTTAATGATTAGATCTCCGCGTGGAGGAAAGTCCGCTCTCTCGTCACCTCTCCATTCATACAGACATATAAGAAACAAAAGTATCCATGGGTTCAGTTGGCCGGACATCAAGGTCTGCCACCCATTAATCTTGATTTTAATATTTAGTTATAATGTTGACTGCATTTTAGGGAACTTTCTTTGCGGGCAAACGCAGGGAACTATTCTTAAGAAACTGAACGGAACTGAAGAAACGTGTTTTAAGCTAATCACGAATGATGTCATCAAACCTTTGGTTCCCGAATACCTGAAGACGATTAATATGAATAACGATTGTAAACATTATTTAATATAAAATTATTGTAATATATTTGAAGTTTGTATTTACTCTTGAATTATATGATAGCATTCCTTGAACTCGAAGACCTTTTAGCAAAGTTTGAGAATCCGTCGATTATGGACGTGAAGATGGGAGTCCGCACTTACTTAGAGGACGAGTTAACTAAAGCCAGAGTTAGGCCTAAACTTCGAAAAGATATGTACGAAAAGATGATAGCAATCGATCCGTTAGAACCCACTGAAGAGGAGAATACGCTAAAAGCAGTGACAAAACCCCGATATATGATATGGAGAGAAACCATTAGTTCCACAGCTAGTCTTGGCTTCAGAATCGAAGGCATCAAACAATCAAATGGCAAAGCATTGAAAGATTTTAAACGAACCAAAACTGAGGACAACGTGAAGACAGCGTTCAGACGTTTTATGGAAAGCCATCCGCACTATGGGGTCAGTTGTCACACATGTCTCCAACAAAACTCAATCATTAATACGAATGCATTTCCTTATGTTTCAGTCGTTATATTTAAATAAATTAATTGTAATCAACGAAACGATAAAGTTATCGCAATTTTTCGCTAATCATGAGGTATTTGATGACTAATGAATAGCAAGTGTTTTGTGTGTCTGTTTGAGATGACATTTAACACAATGATTGTGTGTATTGAACACACAATTGTATTGCTTGTGTTACAGATAATCGGCAGTTCCCTTCTGTTTGTTCACGACGACAAATGCGCTGACATTTGGTTAATAGATTTCGCCAAAACATATCCACTACCGAATGGCATACGAATCAGTCATTGCAATGAATGGCAGGTCGGCAACCATGAGGACGGATATCTCATTGGACTCGAAAACCTCATCCGAATCTTTACTAACATTTAATTTATTTAAAACCATTGATTTGTTGACTTTGTTTGCCTTTTTGTACAAAAAAGTATATATTATATCATAAAAGGTTTTTTATAAGCAATTAGTTATGAAAATTCAGTCGTAATCTCTATTTTTTGACGAAACAAAAAACAAATTTAATTTTATGAAAATATTTTTACACGTTTTTGAGCTAAAATTGTTTTGTATGTGAAATGAAATCTATTTTTATGTATAAAATGAATAAATTACTAATCAAAAGACAAACGACGCCTTTTCTCGCAACAACTTAATGCCTGATTTGGTCCACTCGTCGGATGTAATCCACATCTCCTGAGCCGAGTCCAGTAAACTCAAGACCGCCGCCCCCTTCCAGCTCACTATCTGTGAGTCGATGTCTTTGGGTTTGACGTGTATTTCCACGGTTTGTCCCCGAAATTGATTCGGGATTTGCTGTGAGACACGGCTTCGAAGGTATTTATCGATTCCATTGAAGGCGAGTCCTCCGCCGCACAGCAGTATTGAGCCAAACATACGTCGCTTAACCTCATCCGACTCACACTGATCTATGCATTGGACAATCGCCTGATCCAAGCCTAACAACTGTTGGTCTGAATTGATTTCTTTCACATTTGGGTTCACATCACAGCCGTCCAACTCGTCATCAATGGTGGCCTCAATAGCGGCCGATTCACTCGTTTGTCCCAAATTGTCATTACTTTCTCCATATTTTCTCTTCGTTTGAATCAAATAGTTTTCATCAAACGGATCGTCAGAGTGACCATCATTTCGGTAAAGAATTCGCATTCTTTTGGTTGAATTCATGGTTAATGCAAACAATTCTGGATAAAAGAGGCCCAAAGGCCCTATAATACACTCATCGCCTACAAGTATAGTATAGTCGAGAACAGGTTCTTCGGGAACAGTTACTCTAAAGCGGGTTTCTTGATGTCCGCAAACATCGAGATTCAAATGACACAACTTTTGTTTAAGTCCTTCTAAGAAGAGCGCACCGACTCTTGTCTCGGGCTTACACTCGTAGGGAAAGGTTTTTTGTTTCAATAAATAGTGAAATACTTGTGTTATATCACTTCCGCCGTATTCAAGAGTGAGGCGAGTATTTCTTGAGCCGAACCCGTCTTCGATGCAACAAATGCTAGTCTTCTCGTGTCCTAAATATGAACTCAATGTTTGAAATGACAAAACATTGAAATCCAATAGTATTGCAATACTAACCGACGTCTACAACACATGCAGTGGACAGTCCGGCCCCGAAAGTGGCGCAAACGGCTATCGTATAAATCATTAATATAAGCGATTGAGTAATAAATTGTGGTTTTTATACCTTCATGAATGAGAAGACATGACTGAAATCCCAACCCATTTAACAACATTTCAATCATATATTTAATATGATTTCTGTTGTAAACGTCGGGAATAATGAGAACAACTCTGTATTGATTTAACTCTTTAAGTGATATTTCAAAGTGTTTTTCAATAGCTTTGCCGCAAATGGATTCCAAGTCTGCTATAATACTGGTTAGAGAACCGCCCAAACAATTGCTCACATTTAGAACACCTCTGAATTGATTACAAAAGCAATTAATTAGTTATCTTTCAATTGAAGCCAAGTTTGTAATCACCTTCTGATAGGCCATCGGATATGGAAGGGTTGGCCCGGCTTTAGATATAATGCCTCTTCGCCGATAAGAACGTCTTCATTGCCCTTTAATTGAGTCCATTGTTGGCCATTAGGAGTACTTTTGGACAAAACAATAGGTTTGGATCTCTTATTAAAATTATTGATGACATCCGTATTGGAAGCGGTTCTCAATCGACCCGAAGATGTGAGACACGAGTTGAGAACATTTGCGATCGACTTTTGACATTCATTGTGCTATCGTATAAATCATTAATATAAGCGATTGAGTAATAAATTGTGGTTTTTATACCTTCATGAATGAGAAGACATGACTGAAATCCCAACCCATTTAACAACATTTCAATCATATATTTAATATGACTTCTGTTGTAAACGTCGGGAATAATGAGAACAACTCTGTATTGATTTAACTCTTTAAGTGATATTTCAAAGTGTTTTTCAATAGCTTTGCCGCAAATGGATTCCAAGTCTGATATAATACTGGTTAGAGAACCGCCCAAACAATTGCTCACATTTAGAAGACCTCTGAATTGATTACAAAAGCAATTAATTAGTTATCTTTCAATTGAAGCCAAGTTTGTGATCACCTTCTGATAGGCCATCGGGTATGGAAGGGTTGGCCCGGCTTTAGATATAAGGCCTCTTCACCGATAAGAACGTCTTCGTTGCCCTTTAATTGAGTCCATTGTTGGCCATTAGGAGTACTTTTGGGGTTTTGTTATCCAAACCTAGAGAATAATTTTAATAACTACTGTAGGCATAACCTTCGCCAAGAGTTAGCTGGGCTTCTACACTCTGTGCTCAACTCTTGTAAACGCTAGCTGAAAACTGTAAGTAACACACTCTTTTCCAACTCTTTGTTCGTTGCCTTCAATGGTAAGAGATGTGTGTCTTCAGTGAGTGTCTGTTTTGAGCGGAAGAAAGCCGGCTAATACAATACTTATAAGAAGCCGAAGCCTAGCGTTCGAGAAGGGTTTGCGTCCTTTTCTCTAGGGTTTGATTACTGTTTTTAGAAACAGCTTAGCTAACTTAGGGAATTAACTATGCTATTTGTTTCGGCCTTACATTCCGTGTCCAGCGATGGACTTATTGTCTTACTTTCGGACCTTTCGGTCACTTCTTTGGCGATCAAACTCTCAAACGAATCCATATTTGAAGTCATTTTGGGATCAAAATGAATGCAAAACTCATTGTCTCAGCACAACCGTCGATGGCATGACTGCATCGCAAGGGATGGCACACCAAATGCACATTCAATTGAGTCCAACAGCTGTTCCGATAGTCGATGTCTTTGTGTCCACTTTAGGGCTAATGTTTAGTGTTTTCGGTTTGCGTTCATATGATTGCCGCACAAAACCCATTCACAAACACTGTTACGCAATGTTATGGCTGTTATGGCTGTTATGGCCCCCCAATTGCTACCATCGGTTCATTTACTTTTATTAAACTTTTATTTTTATTAACCTAAGAGTGGAGGAATGGTTCCCATAAAGTGATCAAAATTACGGATTGTCGTTAAAATAAGACTCATTTTGAGCTTAACTTTTAGACGAGAGTCTAAAATAATTAATAATTTATTGCATTATATTTGCAATTCATTTAACTCTACACCAGATCTCTATTGTTTGTGAAAATCCTATAAATTAATAGACATTTATTAAAAATACATCCAAATTATGAATTGCATTGAAAAGTGTATTTAATCGGACATTCGTGTCGTTTTTGTAATAACTCGATGAATATTGTGCCACAATATCTATATACAGTATTTTCAAATTTAAACTATTTAGAAATATTTGCAAATGTTTAATGATTTTCAGCAACACGAAAACAATCGTGACTTTTTCCAATTTTTCAGACAATTTATCGAATAACATACGTAACTTTCTGTACAGTGTGTCTTAGCGGTGTTATAAGGGTGTATTAAGGGTGTTCTTAGTGGTGAGTATCGCAGCAAACATTGGTATTCCCAGCATTCAATTTATTCAAAGTCCCAAACAATTAATTATACCCATTATTGTGTATACAGAATCGCCACAATATTCCCACATAATTCCCACAAGAATCACGTGAGTATCGCAGCAAACATTGGTATTCCCAGCATTCAATTTATTCAAAGTCCCAAACAATTAATTATACCCATTATTGTGTACATTTAGGATTCCCTGCATTAATATTAATGCACATCTATTCCTAACTATATTCCTAACAAGTATTATATAAGGTGTAAGCAATAATGTGTGAATAAAAAATAGGTAAATTTTGTTCATTCATAAACTAACAAATATAACTAACATTTAAATGGTTATGGTTATTGATTCTAGCATGTTTGTACTAATGAACCAGTGTTTCAACTTTGAATTATAGCAGAATAGATTATTTTTAAGTAAAACTAAAAACTTTTAACTTTAGCTTGTAACTTTTAAGAATTATTAATTCTTAATTTTTAGTTCTTAATTATTTTTAAACAATCTTTCAAACATATTGTAAAATATTTCGCAAAGGTTTTGCACAAATGTTTCAATTGATTACTATTGAATTTTATTAAAATATAGTCAAATATCAAAATAAATACAATTTAATAGTAATTGTAATCAAATATTGTGTAGAAATGTGTTAAATATAAAACTAAATTATATATACTTTTCTAAACAACAAGATTTGCATGAATTATATATAAATTCTATTGAGTTTACAATAGAATAAAAATTGGTTTTGTGTCCAAAGGATATAATTTTATAAATATTTAATAAATTATACAAAAAGCTGTACAAAGTTTGCACAACAATTAAATTTAAATCAATCGTTTGCTATTTGAGGGGTAATTGAAGTGATAGTGTGTGAGAGGTGTCGGGTTGTAGTAGTGGTTGAGGGGGTTTGGGGTGGAAGTAGGGGTACGGGAGGTGTTGTAGTGGAATGAATTTAGATCATCACATCAGTTGTTGCCATTCCTTTGCTTGTATTGTAATTAATAAGATAACTAAGTATCTCATTGTGACCGAAAGAGGCGGCCAAATGCAACGGATGCCACCCGTCGTGGTTTGTGAGGTTCGGGTTCGCGCCGTTCAGCACCAGTTGCCTAAACCACGACACGTCTCGGCCTATTCAACACAATTAAGTCAATCCATTAGTTTATACAATATTACAGTTAAATATTTTAAATATTCCAGCATGGTACTTTTATTAAATTAAACAATGGTAAGTGTAAGGCAAATGTAAGGCAGAACTAACACACAATGAATGTTAGTTTTGAGCAATAAATTGAAGGAATGTGTAATTGATTGGCAAAGAAATATGAGAAGTGACCACAAAATGCATATCAATTGCAAAAACTTTATGACTATCACTAACCGTAATCCGAGTCATAACTTAATCCAAAACATAGAAATCATAAATATTTCGCATTTTATGATCTGATATAACAAAAGACGGTCAATAAAGTTGTGCCAAAGTTTAGCAATGAAAGCATTGGTTCAAAAATGATAGTATTTATACCTAAGAGTAGACAATAGTGAAGAACCGTTTGTCCGTTTATAAAGACATTTAAGTCGGGTTTTGATCTCAAAATGATTAGCAATTCTTCGAAGTCATCGTTTCTAATCACAGACAGGATTTGTTTGGCGATCGATGTCTTATGGCTGGCGTTAGTCTTATCACTATTAATATGATTAATATTATGATTACTATTGATTTTATTGCTGTTATTATTTGTATCACACATTATGTCCATCATATCATAACAATGAGAGCTGCAAACTGTGCGCCACCACTGCCTCCGACACAGACACTGTCACAACTGCCTCTTGTCTCAGCCAACTGTCCCCAACTGCCTCTCTATATCCAATATAATGCCAAATGTATGCCTTGTATGAGTAGTGTTGTGCGATTGTGCCAATTCTGCCAATTCTGCCTTGGTACTACAGTTGGTTATACAGTGGGTATATGTCTGGGCATGGCTTGGGCTTGGGCTTAGGCTTGGTTGGTGTGGGTATGGGTATGGTATGCCACCAGTTATGCCGCGTGAGTGACTGAGTGTTTGTGGGAACCAGAGAGGGATGGGAGAAGGATGGGAGAGCGAGAGAGCGAGAGAGCGAGAGAGAGAGAGAGAGAGAGAGAGAGAGAGAGAGANGAGAGAGAGAGAGAGAGAGAGAGAGAGAGAGAGAGAGAGAGAGAGAGAGAGAGAGAGAGCTAGTGAGAGAGGGAGATGTGGTCCGGATGTGTAGCCTTACTGTAGGGTTGGGTACATATTGTGTGAGACTATGAGAAACAATTCTTTGGCATTCATGTGAGAAAAGTCGATGAGAAACATTCACACACAATATAATCAAATCACAACTCATTACATAAACCTATCTAATAATAACTGATCAATATTATCATCAATGTCATACACTTCACTATTATTCACTATTTTCTTAATTCTATTGTTACAATAGTATTGTAATACCATATTTGATAACTATTTTATTAATTTAGTTCAACTAAACTAATTATCAATAAGCTATGGATTCGTAACAATACATATGTAATAGATATACAATATATGGTATTTATTTGATTTAGTAGAAACATTCACACACAATATAATCAAATCACAACTCATTACATAAACCTATCTAATAATAACTGATCAATATTATCATCAATGTCATACACTTCACTATTATTCACTATTTTCTTAATTCTATTGTAATACCATATTTGATAACTATTTTATTAATTTAGTTCAACTAAACTAATTATCAATAAGCTATGGATTCGTAACAATACATATGTAATAGATATACAATATATGGTATTTATTTGATTTAGTTATTGTAATACCATATTTGATAACTATTTTATTAATTTAGTTCAACTAAACTAATTATCAATAAGCTATGGATTCGTAACAATACATATGTAATAGATATACAATATATGGTATTTATTTGATTTAGGAATTACATTAACAAGTATTAGTATTTGAATAACTTATCAATAAATATAATCTATAATTCAATGGATGTATTGTTCCCACAGTTTGAGAGCAAATTAGTGATTGTCGAGGCTTTGAATCCGTCAAAACTCTCACTATAACTACTATAGTATAACTCTCTTCTCTATACCCGAGACTACTGTTGAAAGTGCGCTCATAATTGGTTCCCAATCTCACGGCATTCCCACTCCTTCTCCGGCTATATGTTTGCCATCACTTGACGGCAGTGGGAATCACTGGCAATCCCGGCATTCAGTCCCGAAATTACATTATATTCGCAACAATCAAACTCTAATCAAATCAACCAACACTACACACACTATATTCCCATCTCTGCCAACAAATAAACCATTTTATTTAAATTCACTCAAATAATTCAATAAAAGTATCATGGTTAGATCACCAACTTATACCATAATTCTGTAATATTTGCAATATTTATAATGGTCAATTTAAATTAATGCAACTTCTACTTTATTAGATATAAATGCACATCATATAACATGATAATTATATAACCAATATACATTGTATACATTAAATATATTGTATAATTTACATGTTTAGCGCGTTTACTGTTATTCATTGTATTCAATATAGGATTGGATTCTCGTAACAGTGTTTGCGTATTGTTGGGGTTGTGAGTGAGTGTGGAGTGAATGAGCGTAACGTTATATTTGAGCGGTTATTGTTTATGACAACAAATGTCAACAAAAATCTGTTTCGTTTGAAACAAACATTTCTGTGAAAAAAATTAGATTCAGTTNAAACCTCAATTGATGTGAGTCCTGATGTTTGACGAGCAGCTCAGCCAACGCTCGTTCGCCGATTGAGCGGACGTTCCTGAGGGCACGGGTGCGGCCCTCGCCCTCAATGATCTGACAGTGCAATAGAGTTATCAATTTTCTTTGCATCGGACGCGACAACGATTGGTCTGAAATACAAATCAAATTCAATTCAAATGCAATTCATTATAAGACGAGAAGACGTTTACTTTGTTGTTGAGGTCGTAAGAGAAGTGCCATTTGTTTAATACAATCAATGCATTTGCGATAATAGGGAATGTCTTTGACTTCAACACATTCATAGCTCTGGACACCGATTCTGTCATTAGGTCTGGAGTTTGGTTGTGAAGACTGGGAACCATTAGGAGGACAGCCATTGGTCTGAATTAATCCCAGAATCGCCTCATTTTCGGGCAGTTTGGTCTCAATGGGCGTCGAATCGAAAGGACAGCTTTGGACTGACTATAAGAGGACATAAAGAGTGGATTCAATGATTGGTGACAATTGCGGACAATAGCGGACCTGAAGACAGTTTGAACAGCAGGTGTGGGAACAGACGAGAGTGAAGGGCTTTCTTTGGTTTGAGAACTGATTGAAACAAATGTGACACAAAAGGTAGTCATTTAATTGTGGCGTTAATGGCATTGAATATATTCTTCTTGTGTCCACACAATCCACAGCTAATCAAATGATAAGGTCTTCAATGGGTCTCCGCTTTCAGTCAAACATTCAAATCAATTGTATTTAAAACTGAATCTAATTTTTTTCACAGAAATGTTTGTTTCAAACGAAACAGATTTTTGTTGACATTTGTTGTCATAAACAATAACCGCTCAAATATAACGTTACGCTCATTCACTCCACACTCACTCACAACCCCAACAATACGCAAACACTGTTACGAGAATCCAATCCTATATTGAATACAATGAATAACAGTAAACGCGCTAAACATGTAAATTATACAATATATTTAATGCATATAATGTATATTGGTTATATAATTATTATGTAACATGATTCATGTTATATGATGTGCATTCATATATAATAAAGTAGAAGTTGCATTAATTTGAATTGACTATTATAAATATTGCAAATATTACAGGATTATGGTATAAGTTGATGAGATGACCATGATACTTTTATTGAATTATTTGAGTGAATTTAAATAAAATGGTATATTTGTTGGCAGAGACGGGAATATAGTGTTCGTTGATTTGATTAGAGTTTGATTGTTGCGAATATAATGTAATTTCGGGACTGAATGCCGGGATTCCCACTGCCGTCAAGTGATGGCAAACATATAGCCGGAGAAGGAGTGGGAATGCCGTGAGATTGGGAACCAATTATGAGCGAAACACACTTTCAACAGTAGTCGGGTATAGAGAAGAGAGTTATACAGTACTAGTAGTTATAGTGAGAGTTTTGACGGATTCAAAGCCTCGACAATCACTAATTTGCTCTCAAACTGTGGGAACAATACATCCATTGAATTATAGATTATATTTATTGATAAGTTATTCAAATACTAA
>CAJPIZ010001186.1:0-17998 GCA_905368565.1 Medioppia subpectinata | reverse complement strand
TATTTGTTGATGTGATTTGTCTTTTGTTTTATCTAAGGACCTCTCATTGCAAATAATTCATATTATGTTAAATGGTGACCAGGCCAGCGGGGCCAGCTATGCATTAGGGGCGGCTATCCTTCTTTACTTTAAATTAAATACTATTTTTATTTAAATATCATTTCTATTACTGTAACCTTAATAATGTACACAAACACTGCCAACAATTACTTACAATACTGTACACTTATTTCTAAAATATTCAGATGAGAAATAGTTTAAGTAATACAGTATACAGTATTAATAAAATGATTACTTAATTTTATAATCACATACAATACATAATGTAACAAAAATATAATAATATTTTGAACAATTATTTCATGATTTAAAATAATAACTTTAGTAATAACTTCATTGTTAAAACATTAATAATATTTTAATTATCTTGCAATTTATTATTTTTGCCATGGTAATATCTTAATGTATATAAATATAAATTTTGTCAAATTATAATATGTTTACTAAATAATTTTTGTTAATTATATTTATTATAATAAAATTGTTTTTATTGTTGGAAACTTCCACAAATAATTTATCAATAAAAAACATTTCAGTGCTAATGTAATTATAATTAATAATAGAATATTAAATACTTTATCAAACTAACTAGAACTTCAAGGTAAATTAGCAGATTCTTGTTTTTGTTAATAAATGTAAAAGGTCTACATTTAAATGATATTAAGATATTTTGTATTATTATTTAATAAACCAATTTGCACATTAATTCATCATGTTGTTGGATATTATTAAAGAAGTAGCATATCATGAATCAGTTGTTCATGTAACTTATATAAATACAGATCACTCATATTATTGTCATCAATACAACCATGATAATATTACACAAAATGAAGTATTGTTCTACTATACCGAGGTATATTTATTATTAATTAATCTAATATAAATAAAGTTGATATACTTTTAATAAATTAATTATTTGATTAACAATTAATATCCTTTTAAGTCATATAATAATATGCGTGTCGACATTAACTTGGTTATTTTGCAATATATAACATGCAAATTAAATAAAATCGTTACGTTTACAAATATGCCTAATGTTACTGAAGATAAAAGGGTTAGTTTGTTAAAATATAAAGTAAATGCTAAGCTGACCAGATGTCAAGATTTGTGTCTAATTTTTAAAAATATTCAAATAAAGTGCAACTTCTCCATAGGGAACGAGCAGATGCACAGCCAAAGTGTTTTTTTTAAATAGAGAGAGTTTCTCCAAAAGTGGTTCAGTTATAAGTTTAGGAAATCCAAAATATAGTTCAAATACGTTCCTTGTGAAGAGGTGTTCCCCAAAGAGTGGTTGCACTGTATTTTAAACACGGTTTAAAGTTATAATTATATACATTAATGCCATTTATGAAATATTATAATTTTATACAGAATCTAAATCAGAGAAACACTTTACATTGAGATAAAATTTAATAATTTATTTTTACATTTATTAAACTAGACAATAGCTAGTATGGAGCTACAAAGTACATTCCAATTACCGCATATACCAAAAACATTTGACTATATGGCCGTATATTCGACGTATTTATTAGAAATCATATGTGGAGTTAAACAATCTAAAAATGACTCATTCTTATCATGGACAAGTCTTTTTGATAATCAAGTAAGATATTGATATACTAATTATAAAGTTATAATTAAAATCTTACATAAATATTGTAAACTTTATATACTTATTAAATGTACAAATCATTTATTTAACATGCAACAATAATTATAGATTTGGATATTTATAGCAATTTCATCGATAATTATTTCTCTGTTTATACGAATTACACATGAATTAAAAATTACTTTAATTTTTGATGCAATCTTTGAAGTATTTAAGGCTTTCTTAAAACAGGGATCGATTGTATTTAAGAAATATTATTTTATTAAAAGTATGAAAATGTTGGCAATTAGACCAATAGTGATAATTATGTATATATGGATAATAAGTACACTAATCATAACGAGTGCTTTTACCGGTGTTTTATTGAACACATATTTCAATGTAAAACTCATACCAATTGTGGAAACACTGGAAGATATTATAAATAATAAAGATTTAAGTGTTACGACTGGTGTTGAGTATAATATTGCTAATAAAGTATTAAATAAAATAAAACAATCAAATCCTAAATACAAATCACTTGTTAATAGAATATTTGAGGATTTTAAAAGATCCGGAATAGAATCAATGTATCTAGATAGAGTTGATAAAATAGTTGACGGTTCACTAGTGTTATTAGCAGATACAATATCAGCAAGGTGGTTTCGTTTAACATTCAATGAGTACTTAAACGCGTTTGGGTTTAGCAGAAGAAAATATTTTAATCAATTTCTTAATTACATTTATCACAAAAATTCAATTTATCATGATCAAATGAAGTTTGCGTACGTATTGTATACATTACCATGCTTATTGATTAAAATGTATTTTATATAACTAATTTATATAACTAATATAGGATTAACAGATTACTTGAGTGTGGATTTGTTTATTGGTTTGAAACTATTCAGGATATTCTCATCAGAATTTATTCACCCTTTTTATTATTGCGATCAAAAATAGACTCGCTTAATATTAACAATGACATTTTGATTAAAAATAAAATTACATTATACGAAATATATCACAATATTGTAATAATACTGTTAATCGGATATTTGGTCTCATTTATTATATTTTATTTTGAATTATTTATTTAAATACTGCATTACAATATTATTTTGATATTGTTATAAAACTAATTGATGTAAAGAATTTATAATATAAATATTATTTATTAATTAATTTATATTTATTGTATTTGATTAATAATTATTATATAACAAATTTGTTATAGTAATAATTTATAAATGTAATATACAGTATACACAAAAACTTGAATGAATTATAATACAAATATCATGTACTTTATAAAAAGGTGGTACTACTTTATATTTAAATTAATATTGATATAACTAAATGAAATATGTAAAATTACATGTAACTTATGCAAATATGTGCAGCGTTTTAAAATAATAAATAAATATTTTCAATAATTTGTTTATTTAATTGATTATTGAATAACTTCGAAATTAGTTTGTTCTAAATTATTTTAATTTCTTAATGACTTTTATATTAAATTAAATTGAGATATTTTATTTATTATAAAAATGCAAAAATATAACTCCACTTTGCACTAGACCTTTTGAACAATTAGCCAATTAATAAAATAATAGCTTAAATAATATAGTATTATAATTACTATTTTAACATAATGACTTTTAACACTTTTACTTATATATTTTATATAATAATTATATAATATTTAATGTGTGTTTTTGCGTAAATATAAAGTTACATTAGTTCATGGGAATAAACACTGCAAAACATTCCGACATAATGATTTGACAACTTTACCATCAGAATTATTTAATCAATAATTCATTCTTCAGAATTATTTAATCTTTTTGCAATTAAATAGTGATTTACAACACATAAACATAATATACATACATGTACTTAAAATTATTATTAAAACTAATAATTAAAATGAAAGTAATATTAGAGATAAACGAGAGACGAGCGGAAAATAAAGACATACAAAGTTTGTCCCTTTCGTGGCTTAATATACAGGTGTTTACAAAATGCAAGAAAAGTATTTATAGTTGCTTTAAAAGTAAAACAACGCCGAATGAAATCATCAAAAATGGTAATATTTTATACGGTAAAACACTAATTACATAACAAACGCAGATAGCTCACTTTAATATTAAATCTTTATGAACAGTTTAATATTAAAATATGCCAAAGATGCATGCTTAAAGATTAATGTTGTCCAAAAATAACTTTCTTATTTTATCATTTTGGAAACCACTATTACCATATGTAATTCACAAATACAATATTTGAACATATTTTGATATCAGCATTTTAATAGTAAATTATTCGTAAATATTATATTTAATTAATTAATTATTATACAGAAAATGGTATTGATAAATTCTAATTTAAATACAGTATAGATATTTTATATTATTGTTATAATGCATATTATTGTATAGTACAATATTTTGTATTATTAATACTTAATTATTACTTGATATTTTTATAACGGGGAATTTATAAGTGTGTAAACACATATTCGAAAGAATTTATTTTAATTAATAATTATTTGCTATAAACACATTAAATTAATAAACATACTTGACAATATTATTAATTTACTTAATTGGGTTTAGTTTTACAACTATTTAATAAATCCATATATTTAATTGTACTTTTGGAACAAGTGCTTTTTGAGATAATGACCTAACCTAGTGATTGAGCAACATGTTTTATATAAATGTTAATGAGTTTGTAATTAATTTTAGTCCTTAACAAACTTCAAATGTTATAATAATTACAAATATAAATGTTTAATATATCATTTTTAAATATATGAGAATTAATATGGATTTAAAAATTATTAAATCGGGTAACCAGAAAATGGTCAAACTCCCGCCGCCGTTTGATTACAAAAGATATTTGTATCCCTGTAGTGTCCGGTGAAGTAAAAAGTGGTCAATTGTTGGCAATAATGGGCGCCAGGTTTGTGTCATTTTGAATAACCTTGATCAAATTATTAAGACATTAAATGTTGGTTTACGTGTTAATACAGTGGCGCCGGAAAGACAACACTATTGAATGTATTGACGGCCAGAAACCTATCGAAACTACGGGTGAAAGGAGTGGTGCTATTGAATAAACAGGCGGTCAGTGCGGAGACAATGGCATCGCTTTCCTCATACATAGAACAACACGATTTGTTTCATCCGTTGCTTACAGTTAGAGAACATCTCGTTTTTCATGTAATTTTTATATTCTTTAATTATTTTTTAACAAAATTTTTATAAAGATTTATTGTTTAGTTAAAAATTTAATTTTTATAGTCAATGTTAAGAATGGATAAGAGTTTCTCTCGAGACCAAAGAAGCACTTTTGTAGACCAATTACTAATAAAAGTTAGTTAACTACACATCAAAAATATATTTAGGTTATTTATATCATTAACATTTTATGTAATATTATAATAACTAATAATATTGTTAGTTTAATTTAAGCAAATGTAGGGACACTCAAATTGGGGGCGATTTTGAGTTTAAAGGCATTTCTGGGGGAGAAATGAAGAGATTGTCGTTTGCATCTAAAGTTCGTATATAGTATTTATGTATTTTCATGATAAACATTATGGCCTTAATATTAATTAAATATAAATAAATAATTTTGTTTTCGTAGCAACAATGACTATGTTTAATTATGACCATGTGTTTACAAATTATCATTTATTTATTTATGTAGATTCTATCAAATCCTTCATTAATGTTTTGGTGAGATTGTTATAGTATTTTATGATGATTTAAAATATATTTATAATTGTTGTCATCAGTGATGAGCCGACGACTGGTTTGGACTCATTTATGGCCCAAAATATTGTGCAGACATTGAAGACAATGGCATCGGAGGGACGGACTATAGTCTGTACTATACATCAGCCCTCGTCTNTTGGACTCATTTATGGCCCAAAATATTGTGCAGACATTGAAGACAATGGCATCGGAGGGACGGACTATAGTCTGTACTATACATCAGCCCTCGTCTCAAGTGTTCGCTCTCTTCGATCACATCTTACTTATGGCCGACGGAAGGGTAGCTTTTATGGGCACAACTGGTCTGTAATACAGACTCTGTATATCATTTATAGCATGAAATAATTTTTATTGTTAAAATGTTATATATTTAGAGACAGCAAAAAACTTTTTTTCTTCAATTGGTTTTGTAAGAATTTTAATTTTTTAAATTAATTTAAATATTATTATACATATGTTATATATTATGCCATTAGATTTGTCCAAAAAACTGCAATTTGAGTGATTATTATATTAAAGAATTGGGTTTGTATTTAAAGTATGACAAGTAATTTTTAAATTAATTATTATTTTGATTAAATAGCCATTACTTCTAATAAATATGAGGAGAGCAGGATTAAAGTGAATGTACGGTATATTTGTTTTTATATATTTTATATGTTATTATTACATTTGTTTCATTATTATATACCCAAATATTATAAGACATAGTCGTAATATTTATTTAAACTTTTTTGATAGCAAATATGCGACAAATATTTAATATCAAATTTTTGTCAACAAATTTCCGGCAATAATAATGCGATTGAATGCCAAACGAGACACACATTTAACGACTCGTTCAGCGCCGACAACAATAACAGTACAAATGGTTGTTCGGGTTATAAGTGCTGCTTTTGGGCCCAAATGCGGGCTTTATTGTGGCGCTCATACCTATTAACCATTAGAAATCAACAAATTATGATGGCCCAGGTGATTTCAATGAGCGTATGTTCCTAATAAACAATTACTTTTAAAATTATGCACAATGATGTGCACAACCAACAATTTTACAAGATACTAAGATTATAGCCACAATTCAATCCACTATTTAGGCATATTCCTTACTTTAATCTCATTTCCATTTACCATAATTTCTAAAATTACAATTTACGAAAGATATCAATTCTTTTTGCATTACCTCATATGTGACTAACCTGTGAGAATTAGTTGCAAACCTTGTTTAAACTTTTGATATATAATAAGTAATTAATAAAAATATATATAAAGTATACAGTGTATAACTTGCTTTAGTATCTAATAATATATCTTTCTAGATTAACACATTAGTGATGTGCTGTATTTATTACAACCAATATCCAATATCAACTGATATAAATAATATTAACGGTGCTCTATTTATCAACTTGTCGTATATAAATACCGTATTTTCAATGTTGTGTGCTCAGGTATTACATAGAACTTACATATAACTTGA
Organism: Medioppia subpectinata; assembly: GCA_905368565.1. Taxonomy (NCBI): domain Eukaryota; kingdom Metazoa; phylum Arthropoda; class Arachnida; order Sarcoptiformes; family Oppiidae; genus Medioppia; species Medioppia subpectinata. The sequence continues at coordinate 11,076 of CAJPIZ010001186.1, read as the reverse complement.
TCGAAATTAAGAAAATAATTTAACAATTGTTATTATAATATATTATATGTTCTCGGTTACAGGTATTTGGTTCGGGAATCCGTTTATTCATTCGAGAGCACAACAATCGTATTTATGCAATTCTACCATATTTTGTTGCTACCATATTATTTCAAGTATTTTATAGTCATTAAATTATAATTATAGACACTAAACGGATGCATTTGCACAGTAAAAACTATTAAGTATTAGTAAAATACTATTTTTTCATTAGTTGCTGTATTACATGATATTGAGTGCGGTAAAGATAATAATTGAATATTACATAATTGGGCTCAATTCCGATCCCAGGTCATATTTCATCTGTATTGCTTTAAACGTGATGACAGCTATTTGCTCATCTTGTTTTGGTAGATTATATAATGATCATGATGCTTTCTTACTAATTATATAAATAATTTATTTTAGGTTACACATTGTCGACCATAACACGGGATGTTTCCACCTCAATATTATTATTACCAGTATTTACCATAATAATGCAGTTGTTTACCGGATTTATTTTAAACACAGGGTAATAATATGGTTTTAGTGCCTCACCTAAATTCATTTTATTTTTAAAATGTTGATCAAGATGAATTAATTGAATTGTAAATTTTATACTACAAGATCGCTACCAAATTGGTTGCATTGGATTCAATACGTAAATTTTCTACACTATGCCTACGAATCGCTTATTATAAACCAATGGCGATATATAGACGATATTCCGTGTATTAATGGCAGTCAATCTATAGGACAATGTTATGGCAATGGACTCAATGTGATTAAATCGCTGGGATTTTACGAAAGTAACATATATTGGGATCCAATTGTATTAGTATTCATGAGTTTAATATTTCTAATCGTGGCTTTCATTGGTTTAGTGTTTAAATCTAAACATGGTTAAATTTCTGACACAAAATCTAAATAAAATATTAATCAATATGTTATTAACTTTATTTAAATAATTGATTTGATTAGTGATTTGAAATGATATGTTAAGTTATCATTGATAACATAAAATAAAAAAGTTAATTTAACACGTTTAACCTTTTACATTTATAGTTTAAAAATCCTATTAAATCATAAATAAAAACTACATTTTAGAAAATAAATAATCAAAAGTAAAATTATTTTATATTTTGTGAATTAAATGAAAGGCATATTAATTGTCAACAGTTTATAAAATACTATAATAAAATAGTATATGACAAAAACATCTCAATTGCTATATCTATATTTTCAATGTCCGCCTTTTTCACTAATTGTTTCAAAATTTTTAATCACAATTCAGCAATGAATAATGTAGTTTATTTAATTGTTATAGGCAGGGCAATGAAATTGCATACTTGCATATATTTAGCGGTACATAGTATCAGTGCGAGTGTCCGGATGTCCACCGATCAAGTACTGGGGGTGACTTTAGCCGAGTTTATAAATGCATATTTTAAATATAAATGCATTTTAAGCGCATATTTATATAAATTTGCAAAAATGTATGCATTTTATGTATCTAAACAAATTGGTTTGGCTTTAATTTAAAAGTTTATTTAAAATTTAATTTAAAACACAAGTAAAATGTGAATTAAGTCACATAAAGTGGTTTAACAATATATTGCGCATATTTTTGATGTAAATTAACTAAAAACTTGTGAAGTTATATTTGTTCTAATGTTTGTAAAATTGCAACAATGGTTAAAATCAAAGCATATTTACACATAAACCTCAAACTATACTTTAATATTTTATTGAATAACTCTATTATTAATATTGGTGCAAGCATGAGCGTATTTATGCACATATTCAATGTAGTTTTATTTATGTATTATTAATAATATAAGCATAAAATTATATAAGGAAACTTTAGCAATAATTATTATTAAGCATATATTATAAGTAAAGCTTCCATTTTCCGGGAGTAAAAACATCCAAATTCGGGAATTAAAAGGCCAAAATCGGGAAAATTCGGGAAATACAATTTTACTCAATTATAACACAATCATTATACATATAAATCATTTAGAAATGAATTATATTTGATAATGACATGAAATTTAAGCTTTTTCAGTCTTCTATCTTTAAGAATAATCTTAAACTGAGAGAAAGAATGCTAGACTTCGACGGAGATAATCAATATATATTTTGTAAAACATGTTGTGGATTACAAAACATGTTTTGATTTCAGTTATATTCAGTTTAGAATTTTATTAAGAGTTTTGGTGAAATATTATAGTTATTAAATAAATAATTTTTGTCGAAAAATATCTAAATTCGGGAATATTTGTCATAAAAATAGACTTTTTGGGAATTTTCTCAAAAATATGCTAAAATCGGGAATTTTCCCAAAATAAGCCAAAATCGGGAAAAATCGGGAAAATGAAACTTATATATTTGTGGTCTATTATAACCCCTAAACCTAATGGTATATAATTCCCGATGATTTTGTTAACTATTTTATTCGGGAATTCCTGAAAATTGGAAGCCTTAATTGTAAGTAATATGGTATTCATTAGCGTAGAAATTGGTAAAACTTGAATAATTTGTTGTAATAATTTTTTGTTGGTTTATATTTTACAAATTTTACCATTTATTAAAACACATATAAATTCTTTTCTATTCATAAAATATGAATTAATTTGTTGTATATCTTGAAATTTATACTTATTTTGTATTTGTATTGGATTTTGTTCAATCCAATATTTGTTCAATTCAATTCAATCCGATTTCCCTATCGTTTTCATAGTATTCTCCACAAAAATATATACACTCTTTGAATGTCAAGAAATATGTGCCATAAATACTACAACTGATTGTTTTCACATTATTTAAATTTAGTATTAATTGTGGTTTTGATACTTTATAATCTGGTATATTTTGTCCCAATTCATGGCCTCTATTGTCGCCCCAACTGAACACATGTCCATCGGATGTGATGGCAAATGAAGAGCCGTACGAACAATATATTGATTTTATTGTATATTTGTCATCAAATTGTAACTTAAATGGTATCGAAATATATTCATCATTATTTCCGCAACCAATTTGACCCCAATTATTGCCACCCCAGGCATACACCCGGCCATCACTGGTTAAGACCATTGTGTGATAATTAGCACAACTAATTTGTGCAATCTTTTTATTTTCAAAATATGATATAAGTTCTGGTTTAATACAATCATGGCCAATTTCATCAGTACGTTCCAACTGTCCCCATATATTACAGCCCATGCCATATATCTTGTTGCGTTCATTCACTGCTAACACAAAATTCAATCCATTGACAAAGTATTGTATGTTTTGGTGACACAATTGTGGTATTATTTCTGGTGATAGTATAGGACTGTTGTGTCCAAAACCCAGACATCCGTCCATATTATTACCGAAACCAAAGACCATATCATCGGATGTTATAAACAATACATTAACACCTTTTCTCCAGTCATAGAATACATGCACTTTAGATATATTTTTCTTTAAATCATATGAAATGTTACCACAATTTGTTAATTTCTCTAACAATGCACACATTTTATAATAATTTTAATTAATATAAGTTAACTCAATTTAATTTGAAATATGTTTAATATTTTTATGTTAACAATACATCGCCATTACCCACTACAGTATTACGGTATATGTTATTTGTATAAACAAAATGAAACGTTATAATCAGTGAAACTAATGGAAACTGGTTTAATGGCAAAGAATTTAATAAATTATGTGATAACAACACTGTTTATAAATACATAAGTAAAGTTATAAAACATACTTCATAAACAACTAGAAAATGTTCTGATAACTAAGGCTTCGAATTTTCGGGAATTCCCGAAAAAAAATAGTTAACAAAATCATCGGGAATTGCATACCATTAGCTTTAGGGGTCACAATAGGCCTAAAATATATGAGTTTTATTTTCCCGATTTTTCCCGATTTTGGCACTTTTTGAGAAAATTCCCGATTTTGGTATATTGTTAGGAAAACTCCCGAAAAGCGACTATTTTATTACAAATGCCCCATAAATTTACTATTTTTAAGAAAAAATCTTTAAAAAAATGGATTTTCTATTAAAATTTTAATGAATTTGCTGACAGAATACCAAAACATGCTAAAAGTTCACATAATTTGTGATAAATTTAAAGTATATTATAGTAAAACATGTGAATATGATGTTCACTTACAATATACGACATGAGATACAAATGGCATATTTATTTGATTCATTATTTTTGCCTCAATAAATGTCATTATTTTGTTTCATTAGTGCACATAAACTTTTGAAAATCACTTAAGTACATAAACCCGGATTGAAAAGGGTTTGCATATTATAATGGCGCCATCTAGCGCCTTATAGTAATCTGGCGCCAAATAACTCCCATATATGACTGCATGTGATCATGCATTGTGAGGTACAACTGTGAGTCGACATGTTTTGAGCGCAATTCTACTCTCTGATTGGTCCACGATTTCACAATGCATGACGAAATGCAGCTTTTTGCCCAAGAGATGGCTCTTTTAAGTGCAAAGAGAGCTCGGTTTGGGTTTAATTACTATGTGAAAATTCAATAAAAACGTAATTCCCGAATTTTCCCAATTTTGCCATGTATACTCCCGAATTCCCATGTTTTTATTCCCGAAAAATAGAAGCTTTACTGATAACTAATTACGAGTTTTATTGTGTTTTACACATTAAAAAGTCATAGAAAAATATATTTCCGTTAGATTTAAGAGTATTTTGTATTGCATTAAAATCTTTATGATTAGTGATAAAAGACTTATTGATAGACCAGTTGTCATATTCATTTAGTATTTGAATACTTGTCGGTCGTTTAGTATCCATAGACTCAACCATTGACCAATAAATATCATTTAATTTGTTAAAATTGGCCGAAAACGTGGTTAAATCATAGGTTGGATAAGAATAGCTAAAAATAAAACATTGATTAAAAATTTTTAAATTAAAATTTAAAATAATAAACTTTAATTAATTAGTAAAATAACAGTAGGTATGTTTAAATAATTACATTTCAAATATTTGTGCCACAATGATTCCCATACTAAAAACATCAACTTTACAGCCATATTTGGGTAAAAACCCCATTTCCGGTGCCATATAGTTGATTGTCCCGACGTTCGTTGTGTGACTCTTAGATGTCCGATCGTGTTCGGTAGCCAAACCAAAGTCACCTAGCTTGATATTTGTATCGTTCATTGAAATCAATATGTTGTCGGGTTTTATATCCCGATGAATAATAGGCGGCAAAAATTCATGAATAAATTTAAGGCATAGCAAGAGTTCCCGAAGTATTTCACACGATATAAAATACTCGAAAATAGTCATCGGTTCTGCCGGTGATTGTCTGCCAAACACGTGTTGCTTTTCTTTGAGTACAGAGCCGAGTGTTTGCGGGCAGTACTCCATATGAATGTAGAGATGTTTGTCTTCGGTCCAGGAATCGTAATATCTGACCACAAAATTTGAGATCAATTTTGCTAAACATTTTACTTCATTCATAATTCCGTTTTTCTTTTCTTGGCTAAAATCTGTGATATTTTTAAATAAAATTTTTTATTTAATTAATTAAAACTAATGTTAAAATAAAATTTTAATTACAAAATAGTAACTATGTTTACCTCTAAATAGTACTCTTTTTATGGCATATATCTTCTGGTCATTAATATGCTGTACTTTAAATACTTTCCCAAAACTACCTTCACCAACAGTAGCGATCTCAATGAACTGTAGTTTATAATTACCCTCGTTTGACATATCACTTACATTTGTTAGCATTTTGTTTGGAAATTCAATTGAAAAGTTATTTAAGTTGTTAAACATTTATATTTAAAATTTATACATGTATTAATATATAGATGTAATATAAAATTTATACTAAATAATAGTTACAGTACTCAACGCCATATTACAAAATGCAAACGATAGCAATAATCAGTATAATGATTAAGCCTCCTAAACTAAATAATAAATTTGCAATATAGTTGTATAAATAGCAGTACTCTGATTGTTAAATACGTTTTACCTTTATGTTATTCATAATGTATTGATTAATCTCAACAAAACAATGATACTAATTTCATAAGCATATTTTTTTTGCATAAAATCTAGTTAATTAACTTACTAGCTAACATTAATTAACTAAATAAAATAATTTTACATAAAGTTGCATAATGTAACGTTAAATTTTATTCATAATTAATGCAAATGAGAGAACACAATGAATGTATGAGCATGTTTATTTCATTTTCGGCTGATGCCCAGCAGATATAGTTTATTAGTTTTAGATATTATTGGAAATGCAATCATATTTACAGTAAATGATTGTAATTCTAATCAATAGCAAATGAAATCATTTTTTATTATTATTTTAATTCAGAATTATAATTATTGTTGTAATTGAGTTTTAAAATGAAATTAATAATTAAATAAATGAAATATTAATAAACGTTTGTACACACAATTACATGTACTTTAACTATAATATACTGTAACTGTAGTACAGGTATATTATACTGTATATGCATAACATTACATAATACTGTGTTTAGTTACGTAATGCAAGTCTGTGTACGCATTATATTACGCATATGTATTATACGCATGTTTTATAAATGTGTTTACATTTTAAAATAATGTCAAAACTGTATTTATTCATTTTAAAATAATTTTAATAATCAAGGTGATTTAAAGTGGCGTCGGAACACCGAAATAAAACTGCCACTGCAATAATGGACCAGGGTGATACTCGGGGTGGTGATAGACCAGGAAATGGAGGTATGCTATAAAGTTAATACTATAACATTGATACTATTAATTATAATTGTATGATTTAAAACAAAATGTGCTCGTGTTTTAGGTGCAGACAACACACATCTACTCATACAATACGGCATTTTAATTGTTGTGGCGGTGAATGTGGTAAACATAGTGGGCGTTGTCTGGACGTGTGTCGGGGCGTTGGGCGCCCTGTGGCTCATGAGACCCGACGATATAACACATGTGTTAAACCAATTGAGTAGTAGTGGTGGCGGCGACGGACACCGGGAGACTCGGACCCAGCCTCAGGACCGATCGGCACAGTTACTACAGAGTGTACGCGACGAGCTAGGTGATCACGAGTCACGAATCAACCGTGTTCATCGTGAAAATAAGGCTATTTTAAAACAGTTAAAAGCGCTGAACCGGCGCACTGACCCCGACTCGACCGTTGCCCGGCAACAGGTGGACAACGGGCGCAAGATTGTTGAGTTGCTACAAAAACATGATGATAAAATTGATGCCCTAAGCCGCACTGTTAGGGAACTGAAGCGCCGCCCCCGACATAGTAGCCGCAGCTCGAGCTCGAGCTCCGACTCGAGTTGTGAGCGCATAACTAATAACACTTATAATAATTATATTGATAATAGGATGACCAACAATCACTACGAGGACAATAGTATTAGTGTCAAAATTGGCCCGATTTCTGTGCCCTTACCGTTGCCTGGTATGGGTGGGGCTGGCTGTGGGTTGGGTGCAGCTATGAAATGACTGAGTGGTTCGTCCCGTTTACTAAGATTAAAATAATAAATACTAAAAGTGTTTCTTAATTATATGTTTAGAATTTAACTTACATTAATTTAAATTGCTTAATTTATATTAAACTTTCAATTTTATTAATTATGCGACCAAGTGGAAATTTTCTGTGCCTCATTTATACTGATAATTTATATAATGTTGCATATTTATAATCATTATAACAATTTATATTTGTATTTATAATTATACATATTATGTTTGATTTCTATTAAAATTTTAAAAAATAATTTATGTATTCATGAACTTCAAGTTTAAATTAAGTATTTTATTTTAAAAAATTGTAAAAAACAATATCCTTATACAGTACAGTATTTATATCAAGATAATACAACTATTCCAGATACTTAATTACATTTTAATCAAATACTTGAAAGTATATTTATGTAGTTATTAATGTAGTTATAATAGAAATTGTTATATGATATTTTGTAAATGACATTTCGCATTAATTAAACTATTGATTACGGCTCCGTCCATACAAGGTGAACTTACACTTGAACAATCTACTTTTACAGATAACAATGGTTGTGTACTGGAGTATATAAAGCTGGTAAGTTTTTTCAAACAAACAAGGTCTTTTATAGTTTACAGCGCTCATATTAGTTTACTTAAATATGTGCACACAATTAAACATAGCTATAGCCGTGTGTTGGCTAACAGCCGGCGCTTACGGCACCTGTACTTATAAACTGAGGACTGAGTTCACGGGCGCCACACAAGCGGAGTTTGATTTAAGCGGTGAGACCGGCGACTGGGCTATCGATATGGTGTTTGACGCTAAAGTTAATCTCAAGGTAAGTCTATTTTTATAAATAATTAAAATTAACATGATAGTTTAATTATTTGTTTAATTATAGATAATGAGCGGCGGGACAGTAAAAAGTGCCAGCGTTGACGAGCTTAAATTCACCATAGGTGGCGAGCAGTTAAAACCTGGTGAAACTCATACGATTTCCTACGAGGCCAGGTATGATGGAAATCCGGGAGCTAATCTTATCAGGTGTGTTTGGCAATCCAATATTTTTGCAAACTTATAAACAACATTATGATAAACTTATAACTATGATAACAATTTTAATACTAATATAGCGCCACATTTAAAGGCAAACCCATTGATATTGGTAAAAATAATATGAGTAATGCAAATAAATATAACTAATATTATTATAAACATGTTTAGGGCCGGTGTCTACTGTATGGCCAGTCACTATAGTGCCGGACGGAGAGCCGGGTCATTACAACTACGGGGCTGTGATTCACGCCTCCCTACTCTTCTATGAGGCCCAGAGATCCGGGAAATTACCCACAGATAAGAGGGTTCACTGGAGGGGAGACTCTATGCTCGACGACGGCAAAGATGTCGGCAAAGACCTGACCGGCGGTTACTTCGATGGTATGCTCTCTAGTATTGTAGTGTTTATTGAATATTACATTAATGTTTTTAATTGCATTTTGTTGTAAAAGCCGGTGATTTAGTGAAGTTTGGTTTCCCAATGGCCGCCTCTATGACACTACTAGCGTGGGGTGTCGTCGACTATCCGGACGCCTACCAAAAGGCCGGCGAATTAGACAATGCCCTGAAGGCTATCAAATGGGGCACCGATTACTTCATTAAAGTATATCAAAAAATTGTTTATTAATTTTAATGTTAACATAAATTATTAAATACTATTTCATTAACACTTCATATTTAGTGCCACACGAGTGATACCGAGTTTTACGGACAGGTGGGTAATGGCAATGAGGACCACGCGGTGTGGGGCCGACCCGAGGACTGGCCTAAGAGTAAAGTGAGGCCCGCGTATAAAGTGACGACAGCTCACGGAGGTATCATTCAAACACACTTTACAATTGTATTGTTATTATATTAACAATTTTTAATAATAATTAGGCACCGATTTGTTGGGCGAGACGTCGGCAGCTCTGGCCGCGGCCTCCATGGCCTTCAAGGCAACGGATCCCAACTATTCGGTCACACTTTTAACTCACGCCAAGTCTTTGTATACATTTGCGGACAAACATCGGAGCACTTATACGGTAGAGATCAGTGACGCCCAAAACTTTTACAAATCGTGGTCGGGTTTTGGCGACGAGTTGGCCTGGGCTGCCACGTGGCTGCTCAGGGCTACCAATGATAGCCAGTATAGATCGGAAATTGACAAACATTTCAACGAGTTTAGCGTTCAGTTGACGGGAAGGCCCACACAGTTTGGTTGGGACGATAAGACCGCTGGGGTTCAGGTGTTGGCGGCCGAAGTGACCGGCGATCAAAAGTATAAGACTTTGGCCAAGAATTTCTGCGATTGGGTCGTCCATACGGCGCCCAAAACACCAAAAGGTATGTCACAAAATATAGTGTACATTAAAACTCATACCCCTACAATATCGAAAAATAACCTATTTGTAAATTATATTTATGAACATGTTTAGTTCATAAATATTAACTTACAGTTTATAAAATGAAATTTTATTGCAAATACTGTAAATTAAAAATTGCACAAAACACTCAAAAGATCCGTTTGAATACATATCCAGCAATAATCGAGTTGATAGTTGTATGTTTCAATATAATATATAAGTTATTATTAATTTATAGTTTGTAATTTGTAATTCAAATGAATTATTATAAATATTAATATTATAAACTAAAATAATATAAGGTTTGCCTGATATAACAAAAACGCGTTTTATGCCCAGTATTATAGAATTGTACGTTTCATATCTAAACATGTTAATTAAGTAAATTACTTATTTACAGCTTATAAATAATTACAAAACAAATTATTATAATACAAGAATACTAATAGTAAAGATCCCATAATATAATACATAACGATCAAAAATGTCCCAATATAACTGTCTTTTGTTCTTTTACCTTTAGATGTATATTTCATTTATATTAACTTATAGTTTATAAACAAGCAATTAATTATCATGGTAAAATTATAGGTATGGTTTACATCGATCAATGGGGAACACTTCGACACGCGTCTAACGTTGCATTCGTTTGTCTCCAGGTTTGGACAGAATTAATCATTTTAAACATCAATTAAGTTTATAATAATCAGCAGTTTTAATACAAAACACTATTACATGATTAAAGGCGGCAAAAGTGGGCATAAATCCGGAAGTTTACAAAAAGTTTGCCGAATCGCAAATAGGGTACGCATTGGGCGACACCGGCCGCAGCTTTGTGGTGGGCGTCGGTGTCAACCCTCCCACGCGACCCCATCACAGATCGTCGTACGTTATATGTCCTCAAATCACATTTACCTACATTTAAAAAATTAATTCTCACCCCGTTTAAAAAAACCACTCTAAACAACCATATAGTTCGTGTCCTAATGAGCCGGTCATATGCGACTACTCTGCGATGTCAAACCCGGGCCCCAATCCGCAGATACTGACGGGCGCACTGGTGGGCGGGCCCGACAAGAATGACGGCTACGCCGATAAACGCGACGATT
>CAJPIZ010001185.1:0-17998 GCA_905368565.1 Medioppia subpectinata | reverse complement strand
TGACGTACCATGAAAATTTGCCTTTAACCAGAGTTAATCTTTGGACATTTTGTCGATGGAATCCAATTACATTCATTCGCAGCTCCACAGTCTCTTCGGTTACTCGGCATATTCCAATATCTTCATGGGTAATGACTAATGTTAAAATCCACCCCGAGGCATTATCACTACTTGATCCAATACGGCCGATTGATGTGGTCATCATCACCCCTCTTAACCACGTAATTTTAATGACAATTAGTAGCATAAAAGTCAATAGAATTACCGTCGAGAGGTCGACCAGACTTTGTATGTCTGTGGGAACTATGTCATAGTTTATCCCAAATAAATATGCGCTAGCTCTCTGTGGGTATATTACAGTTACAAATGCGGCCCTTCCCATCAATCGACTGTATGATAATACACCAAATATGATGATTGATGTGGTCAACAATTGAGTAACACCTCCAATGGTCCCAATAAACCCTTTTAGTGAATAACTGCCTGATTTTCTGTTCAAAATACTCTCCACACCCTCGAGGGCATTGGACACGTTCATTTGCATTTTATACAAATAATTCGTAAACTTGGTTAAAGTATTAGTGTCCCACTCTGTAGTTATCGCGTCCTCGCTCTCGTTGAAAGGCCGGATATGGGGACTAGTGATATTAGGCAAGACCAAATGAGTGTACTCTATTTCTGAAATACTTGATGCTCGTTGTATATAATTAAGCAGGTTTGAGTGATAGGAAACGGAAGATATGTTAAGTTCTCCACGTAGAGGTCTTGAAAATGGGCCGTGAAGTAACCGTCCAATTTTTGGGAAACTAACAGTACACCCTTTATTAAGCACCAACAGTTCGGCCCACGTCTTAACGGTAATTCGTTTCTCTCTATGATTATCACAATGTAAGTCATATTCCGGTATTATATTCTTATGAATCATAAAGCGATCATTTCCCAAAGAAATAGGTTGGTATTCTTCTACTGAACGGGAGGGTATGCGACAATTCAGCCCTATGGCTGTCTCATTCCATTCATAGACAGCTTTGTTGCAGACTGAAGGTTCTGTCACTTGATTTGCCTCAAATGTGAAACATATATGTTTATGTTTAACGTATTGACAATTGATTATGTCATTGTCTACCTCACCCATGTACTCGTTGGTCAATTCGTTAAATAACCAGATTTTACCGTTAGATTCTAGTGATAGTGTCTTTTCTACTCCGTCATAATTAAAACAGTCATGTGATAAGCATGAGAAGGGTAGGAATTGTGGTTTAACCATTTTATACCGCCTTGGGCTTTTCTTCCTTACTAATGGTATTCTCATAGAGATGTATATGTCGTACGTCTTGGGGTCGATAGATGACGACACCAAGGGGAGACTATAATAGAGGTGTTTTTCTGAATGCCTTATCGAGAAATCGAAGTTACGGTCAAATGACGCGTCTATGTTGTTCAATATACGCTTCAGTTTACTCCATCCGAGGAGCGCATGTGGCAAACGGCCAGTGTTAAGTACGGCAAATATATTCTCAAACGTCTGGATTCCATCCAAAAGTATAATCAATAAATTTTGTAGTATATTACTTTCAACTAGTCTGAAGTCATTAAACATAGACATGATTCCAACCAGTGTCGTTTGTGCGTCAAGGAATTCTTTAACATCCCCAAGAGTCTTTAAAATGTCCCTTGTTTGTTGTATTTGAAAGCTTCTTAGTAACTCAATCTTTTTGTCAAGTCCCTCGAGAGCTGACGCCGTCTCATTAGAAAAAGCGATAAAATTATCGGCCAATACTTTCATAGATACTGATAATGTCTTCGTGTCGTCTTCCAACTGTTTTACTTTATCAAACAATTCTTTTCTTTCGTGCTTTCCACCAGTAATTTCGGTAACTGCCCAAAGCGCGGCAGCACCCAGGGCAAGACCAATCACAATCGGCTCGCGTTTAGTACGTGTAAGTTGTCTCATCTTGAACTCTTTTAACGCTTGAGTGGCCGTCAAATCGATCTGTTCGTAGAATTGTGTCATTTTTTCTTCAAAACCAGAGCATGTAGTTTTCAAGACCTGTTTTAACCGATCAATTGTATTGTTGGATGAAGTTGCGTTACCGGATAATAATATGCTGTTTACAAATTCATGGCATGACCCATTGTTTCTCACAGCGGATAAGCGGAAGTCCTTAAACGGAAACTCAAGTCGTATGAAATGTATGAATTCATCGGTAAAGCTGTGAAGGTATCCTATTTGATTGAATTGTACCCCATGGATTGCTGCTTTCGTAATAAAATTTAGGTCGTCAAACTTCGACTTGGAATTTGATAATTCTAGCTCATCTCGTATATCGGGCAGCTCGTCCTCAATTATGGAATCGGATTGATTATAAATTGATGTGTAGACGCGGTTATCTCGGTTGTCTGTAAACATGTCAGATATTTTGATGTCCACAGAAATTTGATCACTTTTTATTTGCATGGAATCATCTAGAGTCGTACGAAAGTCTAAATTTGAGTGGTAAAGCGAGTTATTATTTTTATTGTTCTCGGCATATCTTTGGAGCGTTAGTAATCCAACATTAATAGCGGTTTTGGCGTCCACGTTCCTTTTTCCTATTCGTTTCCAATATCTTATTGGGTTGTAGTCATTGATTAGTAATATAGTTTTTTGATTAGGTATTAATTTAGTCGGGGTGATTGGATTGCTTTTTGATTTAGTGTTAGGTAAGATGGAGTTTTCGATGACAGTAGTTGTCATAGTTGCGTTATGAGTCTCGATACTTGAGAGATGATGTCCAGAAATGAAATCTAATGTTGAAACTACGTCTACATTAGACGGAATCATGGAATACTCTCTTGCAAGTCTCTCACGGGTAGTCTTTGCGTACAAACCGACACTCGGGTATACAAACAATATGTCACTTTGTACCAAGGTTAGATTTTTCTTTTCGATTTCTTTTAATTTCATTGTATAGACACCAGCCTTTTCACACTTAAGCACTTCAGTACTACTCATATACGTCATGGTGTGTCGCAATACATCGTCCTCGATGACGGCTACTGGCTGACAATTTTCTGCAAATACATTTCTTGCTTCAGAACTGTAATTGCCTTTAGCAACTTGATACATTAAGTGTCTTTTTAACACTACTTGTCCAACATTGTTGAATATGTCTTTATTTGTTTTAATGAACTCCACTTTAACGATTGTCCATCGAGTCAGTCGTGTTTTAACGATGGGGTCTAGACCACTAGTCTTCAGTCCCATGCATTGAAATCTATCAAACATTGGTACATTGTAGGTATGATGTTCAACAACCTCGTTAACATGTATTTCAAATTCGGCACAATTTGGCCTCCGTATCAGAAGACGATTTAAATTGATGACACGAATTAACTCATTCGTGGTGTTATCAATTAAAGTAACATAATCAGTCACTAACGCCGAGACTAATGGTAACAATATAATATACACTATTAAAAAGTCAGTCATGTTTGGTTTAGATTATACTTATAACTAACATTTATGTAGAATATACAACCTATTTAAATGTTAAATTTTATTTATTAACCATTATAATGTATCATGTGCTTTGTCTTGCATCTGTGTGTGTTTTATTTTGTTATATAATTTATAGAATTATGTATTAATGACAGTGGTCATTAATCTGTATTTAATGTAAAGTGCAAACATCATACAAAACTAAATTGTTTATTTAAAAATAAACAAATTATTTTATTATAAAATTAATGTGTATTGAGTGATAATCAAGACAATTGTAATATTTAAACAATTGTCTAGACTTGCCTAAATGTGTTTTGAAATTATAAACAATATATTAATTGTTCGTATATAAATTTTAATAAAACCCCATAACAATACGTTTATAAAATACCAACTAGTTGAATAACATTTATAATTAATGTTATTATTTTAAATCACTATATTAAAATTAATTCTAGAACTTATTATAAATTATAATACATTATAAATTTTAACATTAATTATACATCGATGTTTTACGTTAACCCCAATTTGTGTGGTGTACAATATTTAAAATGTCTATTTATTTTTAAATAATAAGACATAAGATTAGCATTTACCATAGTTTTGGATTGTCCATAGATTCAGCGTTATCTATTATAAACTTATGTCATTAACTTATGCTGTAATCTCATGTTAAGTCTCCATAGAACGGGGGAAAGGGTCGGTGAGAAGGGCGGATCAATCTTACAGAGAAATACAATATAACATGTAAATAGCCGGTAGTTGTCGATAGGCGCCGGTAGTCGCCAATAGGCCCGGTAAATAGCCGGTAGTCGCCGATAGGCACCGGTAGTCGCGAATAGGCGCCGGTAAATAGCCGGTAGTCGCCGATAGGCACCGGTAGTCGCCAATAGGCGCCGGTAAATAGCCGGTAGTCGCCGATAGGCACCGGTGGTCGCCAATAGGCACCAATAAATAGCAGATTATTACTGGTTATCAGTTGGCTATTCTGTGAGATATAAGGATTATTTAGATTTTATAAACAAACACATTGCTTTTCATTAAATTTGATTTAATGGTCAAAATTATTTTAAAAAATTACTCTATTATAAAATTTACATGAATTGAACAATAGTAATAGAATATGTATTAATTTTGAAATATCCGTCTAAACATTAAATGGGCTTTGAACTTATAAAACAACAATTTAATTGTTTGAAATTTATTAAATTTAAAAAAAAAAACAAACTTTAGTCATTAAAATGTAACAGCATAAACAAGTTCAATAACATTTTAAATTATTATTATTATAATAAAGCCACTTTTAATAAAACCTACCATCATTAAATAAAACACATAATTATAAAAAATAAAAGTATAATTTGATCATATTTAAATTATTGTAATGTATTAATAATCAAAGCGGTTTTATTAATTATGATAATGTTAATTATTGTCAATAATTTTAACAATAATCATACAGCACTATTGAGTGTTAATTCTAATTCATGTTTTTATTCATATTAGATATTAACTTTATTTTCATATTTAATAATAATCATAACGGTTGCTCTTGTTGAATTAGCATTTTTATATATACAGTGCAACTTCTCCATAAGGAACGGCCATATGCACGGCAAAAGTGTTCCCTATAAAGAGGGTTCCTCCAAAAGGAGGTTCTGTTAAAGCTATAGAAAATCCAAAATATGCTTAAAATCTGTTCCTCTAAAGGAGGTATTCCCCCAAGAGAGGTTGCACTGTAATTAGTATTAGTCTCATTGATTTAACATTGTCCATATAATTAACATTAGTTTTATTGAGCTAGCATTATCCATAGGCTTATCATTGCCGTAGAGTTAGCACTACATTAGATTCAGCATTGACCATGTTATTCATTTGTCATAATCTTAGTATTGACCATGTTATCCTTATGGGGAAAAGGCAACACGATCCTATAAACCGCATTCAACATGTATGAATTATATTTAATATTAATATTAAACTTTAAAAGGCTAATATAACAATATTTAAAAATAGTTTTATAATTAACATAATTATAATTAAATAGTTAAATAAATTATCCATATATAAAATGTGTTTTGAAATGATATAAAATTATATTTGTTGTTTAAATTAAAAATAATATTTTAATTTAAAACCCTTTGTAGTGTTTGTATGCTTTACGTGTATTATTGATGTATTATACAACTTTCACTATTTTAACAATGTGTCTAGACTTTAAATGTGTTATTTTAATAATAACATATGTTTTTGTTTATAAGTAATTTTAGTTATAACCTACGCATAAGTTGAATAACATTTGCAAATAGTATCATTATCTAATATAAACATAATAAAAATATTTTTATAAATTATAAAAATTGTTTATTATTATTATAATAAATATAATCAGGGATTATCATGCTGAAATACATAAGATAGTGATTACTGTATGAATTATATATGTAATGTAATTTATAAACAAATTCAAATGTTATAGTATTAGGCATACTATGGCTAAAATATAACTTTGCTATACAAAAGTAGCCAAAATATCGAGTTTATTTAATATTTATGTTAATTAAAATTAAAAATGTATAAAATTACAATTATTAATCAAGAATTGTGTCAACTCCTTTATTATTGTATAAATAAACAAATATTTAATAAATGTAGTAACATTTCTATTATTTATTTTAAATTTAAAATAGGGAACAGTTGGTCACGCTGGTGACAATACAGTAGGTCTATAGTTTTTGTAAAGGTAAATTTATAAAATATAATAATTTTAGTTAACACATAATTATATAAAACAGGTTTTATAATAGGTGGTTATGTTTTAAAAATAGTATCATTGTTCTATGTAATTATAATAGCTTGTTTAAACGTAAAATTATAACAAAATACTATATAATTAGTATATAATATTTAATATCATGATCAGGGATCAGCATGTTGAAATATAATAGTAAATAGTCACTACTGTATGAGTTATAAATATATCAATCTATAGACAAATTCATAGCTGATAGCACTAGTCATGCTATTATTCAAATATAACCTCACTATACAAAGTAGCCATAAGGTGGCATACATTGACCATAAGGTGGCCATATAGTTGTTCTACAGTTTTAGTTAACACAAATTTTTTAAAATATAAGAATTTTAAATAAAACATACAATTGTATAAAACAAAGAAGTACAAATTAAAAATAAATACATTTAAAATTATTGTTATTAGTTTATATAACTATGATTAATATTAAATATTTATAAAAATAGAACAGGCCAATATATGATTAGTGTGTATTATGTAATATAATTATAGTTAGATTGTTTATATGTAATATTTGAGGCATTGTTTTAACAATAAATGAGCTGTTTTAACAAATAAATTGGTCCATCTATGGATTCAATATTTATCATACACTTAGAATTGACCATGCTAGACCAATATAATAGATTTAAACTGTAATTCCATAGAAACCCATGTTAACCATTCTATCATAAAATTAACATAAATGCCATAAGGTTAACATAGAAACAATTACCCTTTTCCTTTATAGGAAATTATGTCCCATAGGATTAACATTATCCATTGAATGACATTGGGCCATGCTAACGTCTACGGGTTAAATTGCAGTCCCATGTTGAATCTCATAGAGCAGGGGCTAGTGAAAAAGGGAACCGAATATTTCCATTAACCACATTATTCATTGTTAAATTGTGGGTAAACATCATAATAATTATGTATGTTGTTTAATAACCAACCCGATTATCATACTCAAGCATATTGTTTAGGCTTTAAATATGTTTTGAAATAATAAATCGTTATATTAATTAAATATTAATTTAATTAAAACCCCAAAATAATATAAGTTAATAAACTACAACTTAGTTGAATAATATCTAAAATAGTCGTAACATTTATTAAAATTACAATAAATCTTAATGGCTTGTTAGAAATTAAATTACAGAGTAAGCTTAATTATAAAGCTAAATATTAACTATAATTATAAATCGTAAAACAAAATATTAGTTGAAAATAAATTTAATTAAAAACCCATAGATATTAAAATTATTAGAATACAAAATAATTCAATAACATTTTAAAATATTATTATAATTTAATATAGTTGCTTAATTTAACATAAAACCAAAACAAAATTATATAGCAGGAAATTAATTTACATAATAATGATAATAATATAAATTGTAGATATAGTTTAGTAATATTTAAAAATATTATTCCCAATATAAATAATTATTATGAAAAACTCAATATAAGATTAAATAAATTTATTCATGATGCCGGTTAGTCACGGTCGTGCCATTCACCGTCATGTTGGGTGGACCCAATAATAAAGTAAACAATAGTCCAAAACCATAGTAGTCAAATAAGCCCAATAATAATATTATTAACATAAATAGAAATACAAGCGAACAGCACATTTTGATAGAGTGTAACTGCAATGAGTAGTCGATTCAATTTGACTTCTCTTTGACGACCGTTTCTGAATTCAACTCAATTATAAGACATGCGTCGATCTCGTCATGTTCTGTGCAACAGGAAGGCCTAGAATAGTAGTCACAATTCAAAATAGCAATGATATTATTGCAATGATAACACGTGATCGGGTAATTCAAATCGCGATCACAAATGTTGTCTAGCTGAGGGGCCATCCAATCTGTTGGTTCTATGAATTTTAGTTTACATTCATTGACTGACGAACCGTCCATTTGTCTAATAACATTTATGTTATTAAACAACTGTATTTGGCAATTTCGACACGAATATGATTTGCCATTCATTACACATGTTGTGTGCTTGGTGATTTTGGCTATTGCCCATAAATACTCAGAAAAATCCACCCGTCGTCCATAAATAACGTATGTCTTAAGAAGGTGTTCTCTCAATTCAATATTATTAGCATCTGTTGTGAAAACCATTTTCTGATATAATTTAACTTGGTATTTATAGCTAGCTGTGATCCGTCTGCGAGTGACTAATCGTTTGGCTTTTTTATACGATTGACCCGTAACCTTCATTACAAACACGATACAGTAAATGAAACGTTCGATGACATTGTCCGCACAAACAGCTATTGGCCACCCGGTTTTCTCAACCTGCTTCTCTAATATAGCCATAACTTTAGCGATGTTTAGTATAATATCGCCATTAGTTCGCCCATATAATCTGATATTACAATACTTAATGTTTGGTAAACGGCGCCCATATGGTTTTGAAGAATCAAAAAAAGTAAATATTGTTCTTATCTTTAAATCTGTCAATTCTTGACGTGATCTTTTTCCTTGCAAGTCCAGTTCGTCACACGTATAGAACTGACCATATACTTTATGGATGTCATTTTGTCTGCCACGGTCATCACAACCGGCGAAGACATCACATTCGCCGTCATCTGTATCAATAATCGAGTCGTTTGGCAAGTTTTTCTCGGCCGATAGGCTGATGGTTGCGCAAGTTGACAACTTAATTGATTGACAACTACTAATAGGGCTACTGGTATCTTCTGGAATAATTAATATGGGCCACGCAGCGCTAACGTGCGATGTTGCTTTGACTACGGGTGTAGATAAAAGTCCACTGACCTTTTTCCTTTCAACCGTGTTATCAACCGACACATCCAAATCGTCACAGTTGCCCATGCGTTGACTTGCAGGACGAGTACGTTTGCTCTCCTCTGCTTCTATCACCCATTTCAGTACACCTAGTATACGCTGTTTTTCGCTATCAGGTAATTGGAACTGGCCATTGTTGACTCGCACCATCGATACGTCGGTCAAAATACACTCAAAATCAGTTAAATCGTAATAATCGAGCGTATAGTTCATGGGTCTCTGCTCATCAATGTTAAACCATTGAATTTTAAAACTTCCCAAAGTTTTAGAAATGTTTTGTTCGGCCCGGCATAAATAAAATCCATTAAATTCGTTACGAACCGCCAATATATCATTTTTGTGATATATGACATCATAAGGTGACTCTCGTCGCAGTCGTTTGCTAGCCCGCTGTGGAGTCTCTGCAATTGTTGTGCAATCATTTCGCCTAGACTTTACTTTAGTCACTTTTATACTATCGATCTGTGTCGAGTGCGGTGACAAATAGTGTTCAACTAGTGCCTCTTTGGTTACAAAATTGTAACCACAGCCTATGTATTTGCATTGATAAATCTCATTTGGGTACTTATCTGCTGCAATCGCCGCGCTATCAATGGCACTCTGAATGTTGCGTCGGTTCTCTTTTTCCCACAGTATCGGCCGCCCGGCCTGCACGCTTACTGTGTGTTTTAACGCTGGGGGAGCCGGTGATGGGAATGATAACCCATTCGCTATGCAGTACTGACAACTCCAGATATCTATAGAGACTGTCCTTTCGATCGTCATACATAATGGATGATAAGCGCGCGGACACGTATCGCAGACAAATAAATCGCCAAAGTCATTACAGACTTCACAGTAGTCACGATTCTCAATGATTTTAACATTGTCAACAGCGAGACTTACAGCATTACTTATCTCTTTAGGGTCTTGGTTTTCGTTGACCAGTTTACCGACCACTATACTATGGTCAACAGCTGACACGATGAGTATGCCGTTAGAGTTGATCTCAAATGTTACCTCAATCGGATGTATTCCTCTAGAGGCTGAGTCATTGCAGGTTAGCTCGTATCTGCCCACAAAGTTGTATTCGTTGGCCCCCGGATTCTCACCCTCATAGACAAGGATCAGGACTACAGATCGGTCATTTGAGTATGTGGTAAACGTCTGGGTCTGTTTGATGGGAATCGGTGTATTACATTTGATTAGAGTGGTCATGTGGGGCATCTCAATATACAACAAGTGTGGCATCACATCCTTCACTATGAAATTTTGAATGGCTGTGTGTTTGTCTCCGCTCAGGACTGCAGCCTGTATGGCAGCACCGGATACGATCGCCATGTCTGGACTTATGCTTTTGTTCAACACTTTATCATTGAAAAAGTTCTGCAACAGCTTTTGAATATATGGGATACGTGTCGACCCACCTGTTAATACTATGTCGTGCACTTCAGTCTTACCCAAATTTACATCTCGTAGGCATTTTTCTACAAGTTCTAAGGTCGTGCGGAACAGATCGGCATTCAGTTCTTCAAATCGAGCTCTAGTGATGGTCGCACAAAAATCGATTCCCTCAAAGATAGCGTCAATGTTCAGCGACGTATGTGTCATAAAAGAGAGGGTTCTCTTTGCTCGTTCACACTCTTCTCTCAATCGGCACATTGCACGCTTACTGACAGTCAAATCCTTATTATATTTGCGTTTGAATTCCTGTACGAAATGAT
This sequence comes from Medioppia subpectinata, assembly GCA_905368565.1. Lineage (NCBI taxonomy): Eukaryota > Metazoa > Arthropoda > Arachnida > Sarcoptiformes > Oppiidae > Medioppia > Medioppia subpectinata. Next base: position 7,189 of record CAJPIZ010001185.1, on the reverse strand, counting down.
CAACTAATCGGTTGTCAAAGTCTATACCTCCTAAATGTGTGTCCCCGACCGTAGATTTTACGTTTATATGACCATTATTTATGGCAACAATCGACACATCGAATGCACCACCGCCTAAGTCGAAGATCAGCACATTTCTCTCACCCTGGTCTTTATTACTTAGGCCGTAACCGATGGCCACAGCCGTCGGTTCATTAATGATCTGCAACACGTTTAGCCCACATAGGTTTCCTGCGGTCAAAGTAGCCTGCCTTTGACTGTCATTGAAATACGCCGGGACCGTAACCACAGCATTGGTCACCGGTTTGCCGAGATATGTCTCTGCTATCTCCTTCATATGAGCTAACACTCTGGCAGAAATTTCTTCAGGGAATAACTGCTTTTCCTGCCCCATATAGTCGACTCTAATCTTAGGTTTGCCGTCGGCTGAGAAAACATCAAAGGGCCAGTACTTCACATCTGACTGAACTGAAGAGTCGTCAAAGCGACGGCCAATCAATCGTTTGGCGTCGAACACAGTGTTTAACGGATTCATCGCCACCTGATTCTTAGCCGTTTCCCCAATCATTTTCTCGGTGCTATTAAAGGCCACATAGGAAGGTATAGTGCAAATACCTTGATCATTAGCAATGATCTGCACTTTACCATGCTGATAAACAGCAACCCTTGAGTAAGTGGTTCCCAAATCAATACCAATCGCTGGCACTTTTGCCATTACTAAAGTATATTAGAATATATTGATTTAAACAATCAGTTTGTCATATTATAGTTGTTATGGTAGGTAATAATATTTAGTAACTTATTTAAAAGTTTAACTTATATTTATTTATTAGAAAATATTGTTATTTAATGTAAAATATTATTTTACAATATAGTATTGTCTATTTAATTAAATATTATAAATAAAATGGATTGTGTATTTATAATAAAATGTATTAAATTATATGTTAAACAAGGATCAATCAGCGATGTTATACTTTAACTACAATGTCATAAAATTATCTACAAATTTAATGTTAATTGCATAAACTTAGCATGGTAATTTGGTTTTATTAATAAAATATTTATAAAATTATATTATCATAAACGTTAAAGTATAGCCACAGGATTATAATTTTATCTCATGTTAAATCCCATAGAGTAAAGGGATGGCACCGGACGATCCTATAGACCACAATGTGCAGTTAAATTGTGGTTAAATTTTAATAAATATTCCATTAATTAATTTAGATTTTTAATTTAGAATAGAAATTTATCTTAAAGTTATGTTAAATTGGAATTTAATAAAATGCAATTGATCAGACTAATTAATTTTATTTAATAAAAATAACATCCCATCTAATAACATTGCTTATAATTTTAGTATTTACCTAGATATAACAACTCAATTAATTTAAACTGTAATCCTATATTATATCCCATAACAGGGGAAGGACAGGGAGGGCCGGTAGTCACTGATAGTGGCCAGAGTTGGCCGGTAGTCGTCGTTAGGGGCCGGTAGGGGTCGTAAATCGCCAATAATTAGTTTACTAGCTATAATTAATCAAGATCATTTACACTATTATACAATAACTGAGACACCGGTTGTGCCCAGCATTACAAACGCTTTTAAAATAGTCAACATCACCTAGGTAGTTTAGAAATTCAAATGATAAAATAAGTTTAATAAGTTATATTTCCGTTTAGCATTCTTGATATTTTATCTAAATAAGCGTTAGTCCCATAGAAATACAATGTTAATAAAATTAACATTATACACAGAAAGATATTATTTTACATAAGATTATTATTATCTGTAGGCTTAACATGGCCAATGGTCGACACGACCGTGGATATAGCACGGCCACAATCTTAACAAGATCACACAATTAACATGGCCATATCTACAACAATCATAGATTTATAATGTTAAAAATATATTGTGTTTTTAATTTTTAATTATAATTAATTTTGCTTTTCATAACTGATTTAGAGATTTTAATTGAACATAAAATTACTCATACATTTAGCAATAACCATGTAAATCAGCCCTGGACATATATTTATCCTGGCAAGCCCTCCATAGATATAGCATTGTCATGATAAACCAGCCATAGACTTAGTATTACCCTGGTAATGAATAACCTGAGCATTGCTTCAACACAGTCATAGGCTCAACATAGCTAGGCACTAACCGGTGGCTTAGATTGAGCGTGGCCATATGTGTAGCATTGCTTTGGACTTAGAATCGCCATATATTTCAACCATAATTCTATGGATCATTTTACTTGTATCTCCATTATAATTAAAATTAATTTAGCAGTCAATTAAAAATATTTTGTTATTTATTATAATTTTAAAATTATTTACACTACTAATAATTAAATTAAAATTACATTTACAATCAAATCATTATGGATTTTTATGACCTAGCTTGCTTTCGTAAACCGTGAATAATTGTAACTCATTAGCTTATTTGTATTAAAATTTTACCATGGTCAAATTATGTAATCCATTATAATTTAATTGTAAATAGAACAATATCTATATGTTGCTTATTATAAAAATTAGTAATTTTATAAATGAATTTATTTAAATGTTATTATAATGTATAAATAACTCACTATAATCAGAATGACGAAGAAATTATATTATAAGGTTTGCAGAAGTTATTCGTAGACAATTCACTCGAAAATTAGTGTTAAGTCTATGGTATGAGAAATAATTGTTATATAAAATTAATGTGAGTATTCATACTACCTTATACAAGTTATTTGTAAAATTAATTATAGTTTATAATTATTATTAATAACCACAAACACTTATAATAGTTTTAATTGTTCATTTTAAAATTTCACACTTTAAAATATATCCAATTAGAAGTTTTCGAAAATATGATAATTGGTCACAATTTTGATAGTTTGAATATATTTATAATAGGTATTTATTAATATTTTTGGGACACGATATAAAATTGATAAATGTTGAATATTATTTAATATAGCAAATTAATTTTGGTTAATAATTAAAATAGACAACTAATAACTTTTTACAAATATTTTGATCAAATCACAAATAATTAAAACTAAAAATTATAGGTGCAAAAAAAATGTTTATTCTATTTAATTATTTTATTTAAAATTTATATGGTGCTATTGTTTATTGTATTGAGTACAAACAAGTCCTTGAACCCAAGCATATATCTATACTTTAACATTACTTTTAACTTTAAATTATTAAATAAAATATAACTTTCTATTATGCTATGAAATAATTCTATTTTGTGTGTATTTCTATTATATATTTTTATATTTTATATGTTTTCAATAGTTTAAAAGAGGGACAAAATCTATTGTATCTAGACATCTGTTAAATAGTGCTAAATAATATAATAACAAATATTAACCCTAAATTTTATTAAATTTTGTTGAAGAGTCTGTATAATTCAATAATTATAAAATAGAAATATAGTAAAAATATTTAGTGTTTTCAAAACATCTGTGATATAATTTGGGATATTACAAAATTAATTGCCTAAACAATAACCCTTTATTAAAAATTGTTTTTATTATGTTTATTAAATTACAGATGTTAGCAATCTATTTGGGCTAATTTAATGAATGTAATTGTTTAATTGTGTTAAAATTATTTATTGTATTATTTTGTTAAAATGAATAATATATGATTTAAAATAAACTGTTTTATATTTATCTCATCTCAAAAAGCATTTTTAAGTAATATTAATTCTTTTTAAGATTGATTTAATAGTTATATAAAATTTCCGTATGAAAATAATTATAAAAAAATAGATAATAATATAGCATATCATAATGTTACATAAATAAAACATAACCCATAGGATTAACATAACCATTGTTATCTGTTGTCTGGGCACTATCGGCACCTGTAATTCATTCATATTTCCCGGCATTTGTATGACATGTCTGTCCCGATTGCTTATCAAATGCCTACCCTTTTTTACCATAACCAATTTCAACGTTAGTCTATGGAGATTTTATTAATAACTTTATGTTAATAATGTTTGTATTTGTTATTGTTACAACTTTAAAAGATTTGTATTTGAATCTAGTTGGATTAAATAAAATTTTAATCAAGACTTTTATTATAAATTAGTATTTAATCAAATGAATATATTTATTTCTGCTTTTGTATTTATTATACAGATTGTGGATTATACTCAAGTTACCATGATTATGTTGTTACAATTTTATTAATAAATATAAGTTTACTCTTAATATTACCATTAAATTTATATGTGTATTTTAATATTTTAAAATTATATATTATAATGTGCACAGTTTATTTAAGCTATATTATATGGTCATATTTTTAACATTGCCAACAGGCTAAATTCTCCCAGAGGATTAACATTACATATTATATAATATTACTATAAGCTTGGTATTACTAATACATGTATTATTACCATGGACTTTTAATCTCCCTAGGCTTAACATTGTTCATAGAATCAGCATGACCAATAGATATAGCATTACTTATATGGTCAGCAGTGGTCACGCCATGTAACACTGTTACTTTTATAGAAATTTAAATACTTATTATTAAAATAACTTTATAACAAACTCATATTAATTGAAATGTCCTTGGTAGAAATATAACTATTCACTACGGTTTAACTAACATTACAATAAGCATTATATTGTTACGGTAGGCAATATTATTTCATGTTAAAATAATTAAATTTAATTAAAACTGAATTAATTTTAAAATATGCTAGTGGTGATATTAGTGCTAAATTAACATCAAATATGTATCAAATAACATTTTTAACTTTAGTACAATTATAATTATTAAATAGATAATAATATTAGCATGATGTTTGAGTTTTATGTTTTTGGTTATGTTTACGATAATGTTTACGGTTTCTCTTAGCATTGGGTTCTTGAGTAACTATCTCAGCAATTGTCGGATCCATTAATGTCTGTTTACGGGTAAATTCAAATGTCCTCTGTTCAGTTTCCGAATCCGTCTCCGAGTTCGCTTCCCCGTTGACTCGTTTTTTATACAATTGCAATGTCGCTGTGGCGTCGGTTATGGGGCAATGTTTCTTTGCAGAAATGCTATTTCTGTGATATTCTTGTATGCGCTTGCCCAATAGAGCAAAAGAAAGGGTTTTAAGGTTTATGGGGCCATCTCTGCCCATATAATACTCGGGTGATTGAATATCGACCACTTTCTCGCTGTACTGCTCCAACCCAAGGGCTGAAAGGTCTGCCTTTTTATTTGCAAACACAACGGTATAATTTTTTAGATAGTATTCTAAATCCCGTTTAACGATATCGATCGGTCGACCAGAATCTATCATTTCGGCCGTAAGCCCTGAATACTTTGTTTGTAAATCTATGGTGTGAATAGGATATTTGATTTTGCTTTGATAAATACAGGTCTGTTTCAAATGGTATTTCTTTAGCTTTCGCAAAGGCAGACAAATTGAGACGCAAACATATCCCGCCAAAAGTTTATTATCTGTTAACCTCTTGACACACTCAGTGTCAATTGCTAGCGGTTCGCTCCGTGGTGGGTATTTCTCTGTTTTAAAGAATGGTATGACTCTCATATCAATTTTTGGCCACTGTTTCCTCTTTCCTCTTCTCATCCTACCGAACCGTTTGTTCCTTGGGTTCGGTCGTTTCGGTCCCTTCGTCGGTGGCGACACAAATGTTTGAGGGAGGGTAACAGAGAGAGCAGGACTCGTTCGCTGGGTGTTCGTAACAGGCAATACTACGGACATGTTGAAGCCAAGATTTTAAGCTCTTGTAATTTGTCGTTAACTCGCCTTCAAGGCGTTTGCAATCTTGCTTCTTTGCCTGTCTGTCCGGAGTATTTAACGGTTTATGCCAAAGTTGTTTGTATTTGGTTAACAATTTTTCAATTGTTTTAATAATATTCAATTCGAGATGTTTTCGCTCACTGTAAAGTGGCGCAAATAACGGATGTTTATTGTATTTTACAGATATGTTTATGTTTTTAAGTGATTTCGTGTGAATCACTTTTAGTTCGTTTAATTGTAGTTTTCTATTATTAATTTTATTACGTTCGATGATTATTAGATGATTATTATGTTGAGAATTCATACCAGGTATCAGTTTACACTCTATGGGAAACAAGAAAAGACAAAAGTCTCAAAAATTCAAGCGTTTAAAGCCACGGTCAGAGTGTAAACTGATACAGAAATAAAACGGTCCCTTTTCACCCAGGAGCGCTGGACTATCAGCGCATCAATCTGGCGGGACAAAGTTCACTCTGTATAAGTCGGGGGCGCAGATTGTGTACTGCCGCTCAGCCGTAGAGTGTTGACAGATAGTAAGAAAGCATGTAAAAAAATCATTAATCTAGTAGACACTGATAACAGGGAGTTCATCCCACTGCCAAGCCATCAAAAATGCCGCATCCGGTTTTGCCAAACGCCAAACTAGACACCCGTCCAGTACTTTTACGCCCGACAAGCCACCCCTGCGTCCACCCGTCCGGTGCTCTCATGTCCATGGGGTCTATCTGTTTCGAGGCGCGGCGTTCCGGATCATCCAACCAACAGGTCTCGCGTCTCTCGTGGCGTCGACTGCGTGGTTACGTCCGAGCGGTGACGTGCCGATGGTGTTGGTGTCTGGTCGGCCACCGCGAGGCGAGTCCACGATCAGTTGGGCTGGCAATAAACAAATAAAACACAAACCTCTGGCGCCTGTGTCGCCATAACCCCCTCTTGGGGTGACCGTGTCTATCGACACGAGTACGGGAGAGGGACGCACAGAAAGTTATCGCCCACCGGTGACCACTGGGTCACCGGCGGCCAAAAGGCCAATGGTAATAAAGTGTTACAAACCTTTGGTGACTGTAAAGTCTTTTATTATGCTTAGAACCCAAAGATTAAAATACAAAATGTCGGACAAGAGGTCCGACGAGATTAAAACACGTCCGATGTGTTGAGAGCCCAAAACCCAATTGATTAAAACTGATCCGTACTATACGGATCTAAAGAGATAATAATATAGCGCATGTGCGCCCTTCACCTTACAGTTAAGCTATAATTGGTTAACATTAAATGCGTACTATTGATAGATACTCCTATGGATTTCTGATTGGCTACTCTATTTTGAGTAGTATTATTATTTTTATATCTAAAATTTCATTGTGTTAATTAGTACTGAGAATACTATGAGAAAACAGGGTC
>CAJPIZ010001184.1:0-18000 GCA_905368565.1 Medioppia subpectinata | reverse complement strand
AATTATATCCGAATTTGAAAATACCTTCAGAATTATATTCCTCTCATCCATACCTTTCTATCGATATACATCATATCGATATGTATAATATGATATACTTATTCATAAATTAAAATATTTGATTTTTAAAATTTTGCCGGCAAAACTGGTCACTGCGGCCAGACCCGAGGGAGTTTGGACATATAAAGTATATCACTCAACTACTTATTGAATGTACATTCTTTTTATAACAATAATTATAAACAACAATTCCCACTTGCCCGTTATCACACCAATGGGCATATACCTTTGTATTTAAAGTCCACTGTATTCATTATTTTATCTTTCAATAAATTTTATTACTTTTATCAATACATTAAAGAAAGTTATATTTATCACAACTCATTGCAAAGCATCATATATTTTACAAATTCAAATAATACTTAAATGACTTAACGTAATAGTAATCGCCAAAAATCATAGCCGTGTCGTAAATAGACTTTTTGAAACTTGTGGTGCCGTTTAGGAAAAGGGCCGGTATTTTGTACTCGGGTTTGGCGTCCGCCCGATATCGGTCGCCACTCAACGACTCTATAATCCTCTTGAATCCAATCAAATACTTGTCATTTTTGGTGAACTCATACAACTCGATGAGACCGGAGGCGGCGGTGGCCGCGGCGGACGAGTCGCGCGGTATATACGTGTGGTTAGAGTCGTGCGGAACGTCATAATCCCAATACGGTATGCCATCGGCCGGTGATTTGTCGATGAAATACTTGGCCACCCCTTCGGCCGCGCGTAATATATGCTCAGCGCGTGTGTACCGGTAGGCGGTGGTCAGGCCGGACACCAGCCATCCCTGCGCCTGAGACCAACACGAGTGGTCGGCGTAACCGTCGACCGTATACTTCTTCATCACTTGCCCACTGGTCTCGTTAAACATCACCACCTGATAGTGGCTATAGTCGGCCCGTAAGTGCTCTCTGATGGTAACGTTGGTGTGCGAGACCGCCATATCGTATAGGGTTTGGTTGCCGGACAGTCGCGAGCCCTCAAACAGTAGCTCCAGATTCATCATATTGTCGGCGATCACAATGAATTGATCCGGTTTTTTGCTGTTCCACGAGCGCGTGCAACCGACCTTAGCTATGGACAAGGGTTAGTGGCACATTGTTTGTGTCACATGCAATATTTATAAGTTAATTAAATGTTTATAATTAAATTTTAAAAAACAACATTTTTTGCAATTGATTTATTGTTATCAATTTTATAAATAGTTATATTGATATACTGCATGTTGCACAATTTTTAAAAGTATTATAACTATTGTTACATGATCATTTAATTGTACTTACGATTAAATCTTGTGGCCAGAGTGTTGGCTGCGGTGACAATCACTTTACTATATTTCTCATTCTTTGTGAGCCGATAGCCGTTACCAAACGAACCCATGATATCGAAGCCGATATCGTGTGTGCGGTTAATGTACTGAATGTCGGCCTCGGCTTCGGTGGCCGTAATGGCCAACTCTTTCCACGTCTTATCGTTTGTATACTCGTATAAATACCAGAGAATTCCCGGATAGAAACCGACCCGAAAATCGCTGGTCACCACCGGAAGTGTGTCCCACGCCGTGGCCGTAGGCTTACCGATGGACGGACAGCGCACACCCGTCTTGATCTCGTGTACGGCTTTGGTGTACTGTTTGACCGCAAAGTCCAACAACTCTTTGCCGGTGAGCGCCGCCACGAATGGCGATATAATTAATATAAGTAGTAGTTTATTAATGATCATGTTTGATTTCGCTTTTTATATTTAGTTGTTTGTCTCGTGTTTTTCATTTGTTTTTATACCAATGAGTTTATGTTATCATGATTACAAAGGTGGTGTTTTATCTATGGATATAATCAGTCTATTCCACTCTACTTTTAATTAATCTAAACTAATGATTGGTGTATTTTTATATATTATAAATTTATTAATTAATAATAGATATTCAGTTTGTAGATAGTATAGGCGTTATATGAGTTAGTTTTATTGGTTAGACTTTAGAACCGGATTAATTAGTGTTGATTAAATGCACATTCGGTGTATGTAATATTTAGAATTTTATATAAACAATTCACACATAGAATGCACATTACATACAATTGAATGTAATTTCTGTGGTATTGAATGTATCGTATAGTGAAGACAGGGGTAACAATGGCTACCGCGTGGTAGAGCGCTGGTGTAGCCGCGGGGGCCGTTCCCTGACCACTATACTTAGCCTTCACGGCGTGAGTCCGAGTCCCAAGTCATTGCGGGCCCTCAGGGCAGTCCCGGGTCACAGCACGGGTGTGACCGACACTATTAACCAAACGTGGTTACAGACAAAGTGTTTATTACAAAAGCAAAGACAGGACTAACTCTACGCACATGTAAGGCGTGCCTCTTATATACAGAGTGTGTGTCTAGAGTTCAGGTGAGTACAGAGTATGAGGTGAGGGAAAGGTTTAGGGAAACGTATTGGACGTGAGTTCACAATACTATAAATGTAATACATTTATTTCAGGTCTGGGCTTAACAGACCATAGAATTGTATAAAGTCTATTTGTTATGGGGGTAATACCCTTGTTATGGGTAGTCTATGACTCGTTGCTATGCCCGGTGTGTGATTGTCACTCTGTACTCAAAACTGTTTACAAACTTTTTTTAACTCATCCCTTCTCCCACTTATGTTTTTGCTGAGTAGTTGTCACTGCCCTCCCCCCCCCCAATTTATGTTACAGTTTTTCAGCATAACCCTTTCCTTGCAGTTAAATATTATTATTTTATTTTTATAGATTTACAAATAGTTTGCGTATGTTTTCAATGATCTCAAATTGCATAATGCATGTCATAATTCAGATAAGTTTAAATAATTAATTACTATTTGTCGTGTTTGGTAAAAGTCAATTACAAAACAATGTATTTTTAGGTCATTTTTATTTGATATCAATTAATAATAATTTGTTTACGATTTTTAATATTGAAAATAGTGTTGCCATTGACTACACTATCAATACCAGTTATAATAATAATAATAAGAATTATATTCCTAACCAATAAACATTATTGTAAGCATTGACGCATTTGTTAACCAACCAATTGTTAGTGTTTGTCTACGTGCTAGTTGTCCATGAATTTGCCTATAAAACCAGCCCTATGGCCTTGTTTAGTAACAGTAGAGACTTTGGGGACTTTAGGTTTAACTCTTGTTGTGAACAGACGTGTCATCACTTGGGTCGACTATTGTCGCCATTTTGTATTTCTTTGTTTTATGTTTTAAGCATTAATAAAAGACTTCACAGTCCCAAAGCTCGTAAGTTAATTATTCGTTTGGGCCACTAGTTGCCCGCTCTTTCTCTCCCAATCCTATTCCCTTCCCTTCTTTCCTCCCGTGCCTCACAAGCACACACACACAACCATACCCGCTAATTAAGGCTTACTGTTGGTCACTTCTTGGGCAACAGACTCACGTCTGTTGACACTCCCGTACCCTCTGTGTCTTTGGATACATACCCGCCAATTGCGGCTCATTGACCAAACATCGCGAGACGGACGTGGAGTGACTGGTGGACATCGTTTGGTGGAGACTGTTGGCCCGTTCATTGGAGTGACTGTTGGACATCTATTGTGGAGACTATTGGACATCTATTGAATCGCTGGCCGTTCGCTGTTGAGGACTGTTGTGATCAAACGGACCGGACATTGTTTGGAATCTACTGGACAAAGACAACAGTAGAAAGACGCCATCCGACTAATTGGTAGAGCTCGTGTCGACCGCTACCGTATCGTCGCCAACAACACCTGGCCGTCTACCGCTCGAGACGTAACGCCACGCTTAGGGACGACAACGAGACCAGTTAGGCAGATGCCGGGAGTCAACGCCACATCGCGGTACGCATAACCAGATGCACAACGAGACGATCATCTGCTGACGGGACGTCACAGACATCAAGACTGAAGGCCCTGTCGGGCAGAAAGAGTGCGGAGTCAAGGAGTGTGCGCGCAATTGGAAGGCTCAGGACAAACCGGACGCGTCAATATTAAAATTCTATGTGTTCCTAATATTAAATTAATTCCAATCATGATGCAACTAGAACAAATTAAAGATTTATAAATTGATCAAAACATCTCAGATTTGAAGTATTTATGAAGAAATTCATTTGATTTCAAATAAATAATGACTTTATATCGTGCAGAACAATACAAATCAGAAAAATAGTTTATTTTTAGACAACATTTATTTGATTTCACTTAATTATAATTTATTTATTGGAGATAGAACATTTTTATTTTTACCAAATAAACTATTAAATTCTATAAGAAGTAATCGCCGCCAACCATAGAATATACATTAATTGACAGATTTTTGTAAACTGTTTAATAAATTGTATATTTATTTCAAATTAATTAAATTCAAACAATGGCTGAATTAACGCATTTGAAAGTATTGTACAAACAGTGGGAACACAATAAGCAATCATACGATCGACTCTTTGATTGTATCGAAAAACTCGAGAAATTTATCAAAAAAACTTTTGCCGTTTCTTTTGAAGACACGGATCAGTATATGAGAAGAGATCAGAAGAAATGGCGACAAATTGCGGCCCTAATCGTAAGGATATGTTGTTTGGTAACAATTGTTCGGTTCGCTATAACAGCACTCGTAGACAATGAGAATGTATTGTCATTTCTATACGACATTAGTCCCTATCTCTGCGATAGACTACTGCTCTCACTCTCGGCCACAGCTTTATTTACTTCTATACTCTTAACATCTATTGTGGTATTGTATATGGAATTTACTCAAAGTTATTATTCAATCAACTTTCTTTACTATGTTAAATGGAAATCATTTAAATACCCTTTGTTGTTTAATAAAAATAGCAAGTTCACTAAAATTTATGCCTACTTAATGAATTATACTGTCAATCAAAGCACTATTATTTTGACCATTGCCAGTAGTGCAGTACACATTTATATAACAATTGAGTTATATTTATATTTAAACTGGTCTTTATATGGATTATTAGGCTTAATAATTATTAATGTAATATTTTTCATATCAACCTTGTTAATTGCTTCCATATCATGGGGTGGATTTATGTTATGGTATTTAATAACATATGCTTTTAAATCAAAATTTCAACAATTAAATGATTATATGACAATTGCTTTAAAATTTAATAATCAAAGATTTTTAATGCAAATAATTATTGAACACAATTATTGGGAACAACAGGTCAGGGATTGTAATTTATTTTTCCGGTGCTCTATCTTTATTGTTTATTATGTAGCAACAATTGGTATACAATTATTTATCTTTATTATACATAAACAGAATAGTACTTTATTAGCTAGGGTTTGGTTTTCAACATTTATTATTCTAGCTTTTACAATAGTTTTCTATATGAATGTAATGAGTACTTGGATATCAAAGTCCGCTCACAAACCGTTACCACAATTAATAACATATTTATCAAAATCTCCGATAATTTCAATTAAAAATCGGCTAAAATTGATGTCATTTGTGGAGGTGTTGTTTCTAGGTTTTACAATAATTTTCTCAATGAATGTAATAAGTACTTGGATATCAAAGTCCGCTCACAAACCGTTACCACAATTAATAACATATTTATCAAAATCTCCAATAATTTCAATTAAAAATCGGCTAAAATTGATGTCATTTGTAGAGGTGTTGTGCGGACACGAAATTGGGTTCTATTGCTATGACTTATTCCCAATGAATAGCTATGAGTTGTATCAATACATATACATCGCTGGCGTTAATTATTTCTTGATTTTAAATTTATTTTAAATTACATGTAAATTGAAAATTGATGTAAATTTGTTATGTTTAATTAAAATATTAATAATTATTACTTTCATGGAATGCAGTATATATTATCTAATCATTCAACAAAACTCCGCCACTCTGTTTTTCTTATTACTCCTAAACGAAATGAGCTAGATCAAATCTGTAAAGTGCATAATGATGGTCCGTATATCTAGTATTTTTGTACAAAAATTCATTCAACAAAACTCCGCCACTCTGTTTTTCTTATTACTCCTAAACGAAATGAGCTAGATCAAATCTGTAAAGTGCATAATGATGGTCCATATATCTAGTATTTTTGTACAAAAAATTATTGAAACCACGTGACTAGAACATAAAAATTTTTGGGTCATTTCGAAATGCCATGGTTTTAGCCCAGTTGAAAGGGGGGTTGGAAGGGGGCGGGTGTGCTATCTCGTAGAGGACATGTCAAAGTATATGATAGCAAAGTTTCATAAACATCAAGTAAATAGTCTTTCGTAACGAACAATATATTTAAGAAATTTGACAATATTTGGACAAAAATAGCCCAATTTTGACCTTTTTATACTACATTTTGGTAGTTATAAAAATACAACTCCAGACCAACTTTTTCCCATAGACCTAATGATAATGAAATCATCAATTTCTCGTAGATGGCTGAACTAATTTTACTCAAATTTTGCTATCATATACTTTGACATGTCCTCTACCAGATAGCATACCCGCCCCCCTCCGACCTCCCTTTCAACTGGGCTAAAACCATGGCATTTCAAAATGACCCAAAAATTTCTATGTTCTAGTCACGTGGTTTCAATAATTTTTTGTACAAAAATACTAGATATACGGACCATCATTATGCACTTTACAAATTTGATCTAGCTCATTTCGTTTAGGAGTAATAAGAAAAACAGAGTGGCGGAGTTTTGTTGAATGACTAGATAATAATTTTTTGTACAAAAATACTAGATATACGGACCATCATTATGCACTTTACAAATTTGATCTAGCTCATTTCGTTTAGGAGTAATAAGAAAAACAGAGTGGCGGAGTTTTGTTGAATGACTAGATAAATTTAAAGTATTTACAATTAATTAAAATGGGCAATCTCATTTCGTTATATTGAATTTGCTAACATAATATATACAGTGCAACCTCTCTAGAGGGAACTTCTCTTAGGGGAACCCCTCCTCATAGGGAACTGATTTGAAATTTACGTTGGATTGCCTATACTTATAATGTTAAAATAAATTCTCTTAGGAGAACTTCTCGGTAAGGAATACCTCCCCATTAGGAACGGATTTATAGAGTTTAAGATAAAACTTGCACTCCCCATAAGGAACAAAGATAATCATAAGCAGATGATATGTAAAGTATTTAAAATATTCTCAAACATAAGTCTTTAAACAAACAGATTTTCATTTAAAGTTTCATTCAATACTGTAAAGTTGTGATAAACACTACATTCATAGTTTGTTTAGTGAATTATTATAATTGTGTAAATTAATTTGTTCATTTAATTGTTATAAAATGTCTCAAAAAGACAATCAATTGATTTAAAGACTAAATATAAAGAATTAAATAACATTGAAAGATATTAATAAAAATTTTCAAATATTAGTCAAAAATAAGACATTTTTACTCAAACCTTCCTTAGAGGAACCCTCCCCATAGGGAACACTTTTGCCGTGCAACTGGCCGTTCCCTATGGAGAAGTTGCACTGTATTAAGATTCTATGAATTCTTAATTAACCGCAATCATGATGCAACGCAAATAAATTGTTGTTTAATAATTATAAATATACTTATGTATATTATATATTTGCAATTGTTGCAACATATATTTTCAATGATCACAGATTGCATAATGCATGCTATAATTCCGATGATCTTAAATAATCAATATTACTATTTAAACCGGTGATATAGAGGTAGAATGAGGTTTAATATGGGAGTGCTATGAGAGAGGGTTTATAGTGTGTAGCGTATGACATACGTATCTCTTACAAACCATTTTCTGTTTATATTCCCAATGTTTTTTCATTATTCCCAAATTCACAATAACTAAAATTTTTGGGAATGTTGTATTGAGCGTGTGTTATATTATAAACTTTATAATAACTTATTATTAATAAGAGACTTTTATTGTAATCAGTGGCTGATATCTAGTTAATTACTATTTGTCGTGTTTGGTAAAAGTAAAATACAATGTACTTTTAGATGACATTTATTAGATATTGTAACGGTTTAAATCATTATTGTCCTAATTCTAACGATGACCAGTAAATGCCCCAATAACCGCCATTCTAATATCGCTCCATATTGCTTTATGACGAATACACTACAATAGCTACATAAACAAACCCTAAAATAACTCTCTATTTAACTCTATAAATTACTGCTAAAAATAGTATATTTGGATGCTCTCCTAAGTCTGACGAGTCTTATGCGAGCAACCAAAGATAGGCATACGCGAATACCGTTTCCATACCATAAAAGGCTAAGTAAATACAACCCTATTCTTATATCCAATCCAAGTTGATGCAGCGTTGCAGCATACACTACCATTGGTTGTTGTTAGCCTTTACTCTGACGACTCTAGTATAAAAAGGCAGTATCATGCAGCCCGCACAAGAAGATTCTTCTCTTATTCTAAAACCGTTACGACTGTTTTATATTGTGTTGTTCAACACTGTGAATTGTTATATTTGTTCATTTTAAATAAAAGTATTAAAACCTAAACAAAAGTCTATCGTTACTCTCCTAAAGAAGACCGCGACAGCCTCCGGGCCCGTTGGCCCGTCGACTGCTTAAGGGTGAGTAGGCTTTTTACTAATTGAATAAGAAGACCGTAACGGGCGCACTCGAAGCCTCATCCGAGAGCAGCCGGATGGGAGCTCGAGGGGCGTAACCGTTGCAATATCAATTAATAATTATTTGTTTACAATATTAAATGTATATAAAGTAAGTATTTATTTAAGTAAATGTATAAATATTGGAAATAAAATAGTATTGCCATTGACTCACGGAATCTCAATTGACAAGACGTCATGCTATACGACAATCAAAGACATGATTAGTCTCGATTTTTCGGGAATAAAAACATGTGAATTCGGGAGTATACATGGCAAAATCGGGAAAATTCGGGAATTACGTTTTAATTGAATTTTCACATAATAATTATGTATTTAAGTGATTTTTATAATTTTTTGTACAAAAATACTAGATATACGGACCATCATTATGCACTTTACAAATTTGATCTAGCTCATTTCGTTTAGGAGTAATAAGAAAAACAGAGTGGCGGAGTTTTGTTGAATGACTAGATAACATTTTAAAAATTAAATTAAGCTACTAGAGTTAGTGTTGGCATGTTCTTTTCCTTGTTCCTTTATATTATATCATTAATTGAAACTTGAATTTTGGCGCCAATGAATGATAAAACTAAAGGGCGGTCAATTAAAATTCAGCATGGCATTTTCGCTATCACTCTTAAACTATAAGAGATAATCTGATTTTGTAATAAGTATTTAAGACTGTCATATACGCAAGATCTATTATAGAATTTATAAATATATTTTGATCACGTGGTATGCAAAATATGGGACAATTCTGAATCATCATGTTATTGGTTAAACTATAAGGGTCTGCAAAAAGTATTGGCCGTCGGAATTTGGCGATTACATGGGAACCGTTGAAGTGACACTAGTGTTTCTTTACACATATATATAGAGCCATATCGGGAAAATTTTATAGCCTAAATATTTTTTCAGTCACGTGACTATTTTTTTGAAAAATGGGGCAATTCCGAAACCCCTACTTATTTGCTATTGTGGTTATTACTGAGAGGGGTGGGGGTTAGGGGTGGCTAAAGGAGGTGTCACAGTGTTGCACAAACTTAGAACCATCGTGATAGCATTGCAGGTTTCTATGCAATAAATGAATAAAAATGACCTATTTTGCATGTTAACCTATGGGAGAGTAAAATAAAATTAGATTCTAATATTGTCACAGTGTTGCACAAACTTAGAACCATCGTGATAGCATTGCAGGTTTCTATGCAATAAATGAATAAAAATGACCTATTTTGCATGTTAACCTATGGGAGAGTAAAATAAAATTAGATTCTAATACAATGCATTATATTTTTAGATACTACAATCAATGCTGATTATGTTAGTACAAAAAAGTTTTCAAAAATATAAATCCAAACACAAAATATCGTTAATTGAAATTTCTAATCTTTTACGTTTTTATGGCTAATTATGTCTAAAACCCTATATTTCAATTAACACTTAGTTAATTACTAATTTCAATTACTTACTAAGGGTTTCGGAATTGCCCCATTTTTAAAAAAAAATAGTCACGTGACTGAAAAAATATTTAGGCTATAAAATTTTCCCGATATGACTCTATATATGTGCGAAAAAACACTAGTGTCACTTCAACGGTTCCCGAGTAATCGCTGGGTAAACAAGGGTATTAGAGGGTCACATACTTTATGCACTATTTTAAATCATTTTTATGCATTCAAATATGATGCAAGCAAATAATGAGAGAAGTAGATTGTTTATATTTAGTAAATATAGTTGTTTTAATTAAAATGTTGTTAAAAAATTTTATTAAACCACAGCTACTTATTATTACGCAAATATAATTTTATTCGTATCTTTTTTGAATAGCTTTTGTATATATTATTGAAATCGCGTACAAAATCAAAGCTTATATGACATTGGGTTTTGCTTTAAAACTTTTGTATTGAAGCTATACTTCCATTCTATCATTAAAGACGAGATTCTTCGGGAATTCCCGATTGAAATTAGTTAATCAAATGCTCGGAAATAACATCTATTTAGTCTTAGGGGTTATTATAGAGTAGAAATATACCACTTTTATTTTCCCGAATATTCCCGATTTTGGCATATTTTGAGAAAATTCCCGATTTTGAAATATTTTTACAATAAATAATCTCAAAAACAAATTTATTAAAAATAAATAAATTTATTTTATACCTTTTCACCAAAAATCGTAATAAAATGTTAACTGAATACCAAAACCTGTTCAAATAACATGTGATAAAGGGATTATATGAACTCTAAACTCACAACATGTGATCATTAATTTAAAACATGGTTGGAAAAGGCTTTGTTTTATAGGAAACATTATCCTCAAATCAAAATATTTGTAACTGCATTAAAAACAGATGCGACTCAAATATCAACACTAAATTTAAAATCATTAATTAATTAAGAAAAAACATAATTCCCGAATTTGGATGTTTTTACTCCCGAAAAATCTCGTCTCTATCTATCATATATTGATACAAAACAGTAATTCTTACATAGACTTAGAAATTCCTCATAGAGTTTGCTTTGCATTAAATCTATTTTTGTCGATCCATTAAATCTAAACTACTTATGAGATTTCAGTGATTATTTTTTAATAGGCAAACCGTTTTGGATCATTTTTCATAGTTTTGAGCACAATAATGACTATTACAACAATTTGTTCATTTTAAAGTATTAGTTAAATACTGATTCTCTGACTAATTCATAGTTTTGTTTAGTCTGCATATTAAATGACTCATTTATTGGTTTCTCTATTTTTTAACCACAATTAAGCTATAAATAATGTGGTTTATAAGATCGTACAGACATCTTAATGCATTATTATATTTTGTGGTTGATCTGTTAGAATTAAACAAATTATTATTACTTTTAACATATTGGTTTTCATATTTTCAATAGCTCTCTCAATTATTTTTTCAATAACTCACTCGGTGTCAATATTAATAAATAAATGTAATGGCATTTGTGATTACGGTTTGGACAGTTATATAATGCACCAAAAATAATGTCTAGTTAAAAACTTTTTTGAAAGCTATTTTGGAAGCATGCTCCTGTTTTAGATTAAGAAATAAAATGTCATTTAATGACAAATAAATTCATGTGACAAAATATCATAAAAAGTCAGATAAATAGCAAATAAAGTAATACTTAATGAACAAATCAAATAATACTTTACAGTATGAATAGGCAGAACACATATGACTCTATGTAAACTTTAATAGTAAAAGCTGCTTTAAATCTGACATTGCCAATCGATACTTTACAGTATAGTACAAAATAATAAAATATAACCTTTACTTGTGTAAAAGTGCTGAACTGACTAAATATAATAGTTTATGTACATAGCTACTGTACATCAAAAACTCAATATATTATAATTGGATTCGAGAGTTGCATAAAATTGCATAAAAATGAGATCAAATTAAATATAAAGTATAAAATTATAGAAATGAATTTATCGTATATTGTAAAAGTAAATATTATAAGGCCATTAAACAATGATTTGATGTGCTTTCATTTAATAATATTGGACAAATAAATTATAATTTTAAATATGTTTAAGTTGCAGTAAAAAATTTTACTTGTAATTAATAATTACTAATTATATTTTAATTTCCAAATAATTATACTTTAGTGAAAATTCGAGTGCTTATACGATATATTTATAATTGAGTTAATTATGATTAAATTAATTTGATTTCTAGCATTAGTTCAGATATTGTGTGTACAGCATTTATTATATTATTAATAAATTTAAAATTTATAATATTTTATTTTTCTAAAAAATTAAATAATATTTATTCTTTAAATGTAATATTGAAATATTGTTTTTGGGAGAATTTAGTGAATTAGGTTTAAAAATGAGATAATATTGTTCTTCAAAAAATCAAAATATTAAAAAGTGAAGAAAATGTTAGACAAAAAGTGGTCAAAAATTTACCATAAATAAGCATTCGGACGACTTTCTGCTTATTTCGGATCACATCTGACTGTATATTACAGTTGAGTTCATTGAGCCGCGAGTCCCACAGCACTCGACCCATACGGGTGTACGCGATGGCCATCGTTGCCATCGGTATGACGTATGTTAACAATAGAAACGCTATGTTATAACTATTGAAAAGTAAATAGATTTAAAAAATTTAAAAATGATGAAATGTTAGTATTAATAGATTGGTAAAGTAATGTTGCCGCCCCAGGGTAACGTTAAGATTATAATATATGATGGACAAATTCGCGATAGAATAAAATGTATTTCATAATCGAATTTAGAATTTAGTTCTACTTTAAATAATTAATCACATTTTTTGACGGTATGGGACGACAGGACGTGACGGGACAAAAGTCAGCCCATTTATTCTATTCTTATATTTATACCTGTAACATACTGGGTTTACAATGTCCACATATTTGCCATACCACGAAACCAAAAACAATTTGTTTTTCCATGAAATAAATTTCTTTTATATTTTAACCACAATTCAGCTATAAATAATGTGGTTTATAGGATCGTTCGGCCCCCTCCCCCTATTTTTACCCGGTCCCACCCTATGAGATTTAACATGGAATCCCAGCTTAAGTCTATGGTTATACTTTACTATGGGGCTAATGTTATCCTATGTGTAATGTTAAATCTATGGGAAAATTTTCAATGGGTTTCTATGAAATTACAGTGTAAGTTTATGGACAATGTTGAGTCTATGGCAATGCTTAGTCTTAGGTCTATACTTAGGTATATATTTTTCTTCATAAAACATAAAAACTAATATAAAATCTAAACTACTGTCCAATTCTAATAATTCTTTTGTTTAACATCCCACTGAGATTATGGCCAATTTAGTGAACGCGCGTGTAGGGCGAATAGCATGGAATACTAGTGATTTGCCCAAGCACTGTGTGAAACACCATTTTTTAAATGTTATACGCCTATGTCCCATCAGCACATGATATTTACATTTAATTTTATTATATGATTTAAGCTTCACGTTCAACATAATTAAATTAAATTTTTAGATCATTATTTGTTACAGTTTGCAAGTATACCTAATTTGGCTTTAATATCTTATAATTTTCAATTTATTTAAAAATTAAAAATCACAACATAAATTAATTGACCCATTATATTCATTATGTGTATATTATATGTAGAGTAGAGTAGGGCTCGCGAAGAATGCCGAGCAAATCCAGATCAACGTTATATCGATGAGCGCCCGGCGTTTCGTCATCCGTGGCTTCAATGGATGCACAATAGCTATGTATCTGTCAATAGAAATAAGATTGAAAAATACAATATATACAGTGATGTAAAGGATTATACACTTTAGATATGTAATATTATATAAAATGATAAATTTATAAGTTATTAATACCGTTTTTGTAAGAATTGTTGCACTGAATTTAGACCGGAATTTAGATAACTGTACCGGCACTGCACCAATACTGTTTAATTCAATATTTTTTAGCATTTTTACTTATAATTAAATTAAAAATTTAATTAATATTTACATGTAGGTGGGTTGTTGTTTTAGAGAATATAATTTTATATCAATAAAGCAAGATTATTTATTTCATATATGTTTATGTGAAAAATAACATGACTGTACAGACTCTATCATCATTGGCACTAGCGGCACCTCTGGAAACAATGCCAGTTGTCCGGCATTGTCACTAAGTAGTGTTCTCAGAACAATATTTCAATTTCCTTGAGAAATGTATATTTAAGTAAAATGTTTCTTGAGATTCCTTAAGATTTTATTAAAAATTCCTTGAGTTTTTCTTGATACGGTTTTAAAGTAAAAATAATCATTTAAACTAGACATCATCAGTCTTATTTAAATTCATAACCGGCCCCTTAAGCAGTCCTATCTTATAACTAAAGCTTCCATTTTCCGGGAGTAAAAACATCCAAATTCGGGAATTAAAAAACCAAAATCGGGAAAATTCGAAAAATACCATTTTACTCAATTATAACACAATCATTATACATATAAATCATTTAGAAATAAATTATATTTGATAATGACATGAAATTTGAGCTTGTTCAGTCTTCTATCTCTAAGAATAATCTTAAACTGAGAGAAAGAACGCTAGACGTCGACGGAGATAATCAATATATATTTCGTAAGGCAATTTGTGGATTACAAAACATGTTTTGATTTCAGTTATATAATATAACTTATATTCAGTTTAGAATTTTAGTAAGAGTTTTGGTGAAATATTATAGTTATTAAATAAATAATTTTCGTCAAAAAATATCTAAATTCGGGAATATTTGTCATAAAAATAGGCTTTTCGGGAATTTTCTCAAAAATATGCTAAAATCGGAAATTTTCACAAAATAAGCCAAAATCGGGAAAAATCGGGAAATTTTGGTCTATTATAACCCCTAAACCTAATGGTATATAATTCCCGATGATTTTGTTAACTATTTTATTCGGGAATTCCCGAAAATTGGAAGCCTTATAACATTATAGCATAAAATTGAAAGTACTTTTACCATGGCAACGAAAGTACTTTAACAAAAACTGAAGATACAGAATTTAAACTATTATTGCAGTATATACATGTAAATCGTAATTTATATTGCTTATTGATATTTATTGATATAACACTTATTGATATTTTAAAACCAGATTACGGAATTAATATTTTCGGGAATTAATAAGCATTAACATTCTGCTGATCTAATACTTATTTAAATATCATTAAAATTATTTTCATTGATATTTTACAGAAAATATGCTGTCTTAATCGCGTTTTAAATTCATCAAGCTCCCAATATTAATGCGAGACCCCCGCCGGGAGGCAGGAGTTGCACATAAAATCCTGGAAGCTCCTGCCATTCCGGGAGCTTCTGGGAACACTATCACTAAGTGCCGTAAATTAATGCACCAGTCACACGGAACGGCACTCAAAAATTATGATTTTTCAATCACTACTACTCATCACATTTTCCACATTATTTTACTTGTGAGCAATTTTTTTGCCTCAAGACATATCATAGGAATTGGCGCATTACTCAATCACAATAGTATGCAGTAAAATATATACACTTAAAGGGTTTTGCATAATAAGTTATTATTAATAACTTATAAATATAAATTTATTTAATATATAATAAAATAATAATGTAATATTAAAATATATTATTATAATTATCATAAATTTAGATTTATAACAATTTAAAATATAAGACATTGCAATGGTTATGTTAACTACATTGTAAACATTTTGGAAACTAGCTATAAATAAAATATTAAATAATAGAATAATTTGTAACTAAAGCTTTTATGATAAAGTAAGGTATTTTTAATTAAATCTATATTAATCATCGTTCTATACATTATTGAAATAACACAAAAATTAATTAAAATGTTTTTAACGAAGTTTGGAAGGAATGTCATATTTTAGCCTATCATGTATTGTTAAAATATAAAAATAGTAAAAGTGTTATCTGATTTTCATTACTGTGTCATTATTACATGTTTAATCCCAATTCAATACAATAATACTTATGAGTTAACTATTTCACAATAAACTATATTTCATAATAAACCATATTTCCAACGGTTGGTTAGCAAACTTTTTAATTAAATTTCTTAATAAACATCGTGTTAAGTGAAGTGAATATAATATTATTAAACACGGACTTTGATTTGCCCCTTAAAATGTCAGTTTTTATATAGAATGAAAAATATTAACAGAATCTATATATTAATTGAGAACAGTCTATGAATTATAGTCCCTTTCAATTTATAGATGTAATTCTTAAGTACATTTCCCGTTTATTTCATCAAACACAACGTCCCTCATATAATATACACTATGATATTAATATCTTAAGATATATATTAAGATATTAATGTGCACTAGTTATAAAGTGCTTTACTCGTCTATAATACTATGCAACTCTTCCATAGCGAACCCTCGAATACTCCTTTATAGCTAACAATTTGAAAACATTTTAGAATTTGCTATACCGTATAGCCTATATTAATAAATATTGGACAATTATATGTCGCAAAGTATTTTGTGTAGACAAAAAATTATGTAAACAAATAAACAATTTGGTATATTTTATTATTCCTATCACAGAAAATTAAAATATGTTGTAACATTTAGAAATGAGAAATTTTTCCTATTGGATAACTTTGCCAGGTTTTGGGAGGTAGTAATCTTTGGGTGGCTATTAACGAAAGTACTAGAAACTTTGGCTAGTACTTCGGAACATACAAACATATATACAGACACTTTATATACAGACAAATGAATGACAACAGTTTATATCAAAATTATAATATTATATTTAATTGATTTTATTAATTATGTGACAAACCTTTTGTTCATAACAAACAATATAATTGGGTTGAAGAGCGAGTTAGCCATCGCTAACCAGTATATAAATAGATAGATGTGTTTGATTTGTTTGGTTTTGATGATATCGGGCCAGATATAGGTGCTCAAGAAGTATGAGTGATATGGCAGCCAACATATGCCAAATACAGTGATCACTAGGAATTAAAATGTAATATTTATATAATGAGTCATTATTAACGACAATTTTTTAAATAAAAAAATAATACACAAGATTATAAAATTAATTAATTATTTATTTTCTGTACTAGCTCATGTTTTAAAATATTAACATTTTAAAAATTAAATTAAGCTACTAGAGTTAGTGTTGGCATGTTCTTTTCCTTGTTCCTTTATATTATATCATTAATTGAAACTTGAATTTTGGTGCCCATGAATAGAAGCGTAAATGATAAAACTAAAGGGCGATCAATTAAAATTCAGCATGGCATTTTCGCTATCACTCTTAAACTATAAGAGATAATCTGATTTTGTAATAAGTATTTAAGACTGTCATATACGCAAGATCTATTATAGAATCTATAAATATATTTTGATCACGTGGTATGCAAAATATGGGACAATTCTGAATCATCATGTTATTGGTTAAACTATAAAGGTCTTCAAAATGTATTGGCTGTCGGAATTTGGCGATTACACGGGAACCGTTGAAGTGACACTAGTGTTTCTTTACACATATATAGAGGCATATTGGGAAAATTTTATAGCCTAAATATTTTTTTAGTCACGTGACTATTTGTTTTTTAAAATGGGGCAATTCCGAAACCCCTACTTATTTGCTATTGTGGTTATTACTGAGAGGGGTGGGGGTTAGGGGTGGCTAAAGGAGATGTCACAGTGTTGCACAAACTTAGAACCATCGTGATAGCATTGCAGGTTTCTATGCAATAAATGAATAAAAATGACCTATTTTGCATGTTAACCTATGGGAGAGTAAAATAAAATTAGATTCTAATA
>CAJPIZ010001183.1:0-15111 GCA_905368565.1 Medioppia subpectinata | reverse complement strand
ACTTCTCTCCCTTCTTCATCTTCCGTACGGCGAGTTCAACGCCGTCGACAATCCCTTCCTCGGAGGCCTCGCCAACAGAAAACGTCACGTTTCGGGTCTCAAACACTTTGCCGTCGTATTTGCCCACCAAATGGATATCACAAGTGGCGCCTGAAGTGGTGGTCGACAACAACAACAACGGTTAAAACGCGTTAACGTAAGGGTGCGGTCATTATGTCATCAATACGTACCGAGATTTGGTGTCTCATAGCCCTCACCGTCGACGAGAATACGCTTACAAACGCCCGAATCCTTCTTTTTGGTGATGTCCTCGAGTTTCCAATCGAAGAGTTCGATCTCGAAGACGAGCGTCGAGTTGGGCGGTATCTTCGGTCCGGCGCCCGTCTCTCCGTACGCCAACTCCGGCGCTATCGTAAACTTCGCCACTTCTGACCGCTTCATCGTCTTCACGGCTATATCCCAGCCTTCGATCACTTGTTTGGCCCCAACTGTGAACGAGAACTGTTCGTTACGATCGCGCGAAGAGTCAAACACCGTTCCGTCCAACAGCTGTCCCGTGTAGTGGACCATCACTTTGTCGCCATTCTTCGGGTTATCCCAACCTATGGGTCACACAATACATGGGCTGTCAGTACAGATAGAGAGAGAGAGAGAGAGACAATACGGGAGACAAAGAGATGAATGGGTGGTAACCTTTGCCCTCTTTGAGCAACTGTTTGATGAGTTTGCCGTCATTTTGCGGCGAAATGTCCTTCTCTTTGAGCGCCTCTTCGTCCACAAACTGGTCGTCGATCTCCTGATCGCCGCCTTCGAGGCCGTGACTGTCGGACACGGAATCCGTGTGAAGATCACTACTCATAGTGTCGGTGGCGGCGGATGTGTTGACGTGTTGGACAACTGTGTGGTATAGAGTGGTGTCAATGAATGGACGAACAGCTGTTGTGATGGTCTGAATGGATGGCAATCGCTGTCTGTCTGTCAAAAGCAGTCAATCAATCAATCGGTCGAACAATTCATTCAATGCTTTTCCAGAAATTTCTTCACTTTTCTATCGCTTATTCTTCAATACCAAATCATTCGCGTCCTGATTTTTATCCAGGCATTTCATGCAGGTATTAATCGCGATTGTTCAATAAACGGGGATCAATACTCAAAATTGTGATGTCAGTTACTTGTTCAATTATGAAATGGTCTTTTTTGCAGTAAAAAGTATATTGATTAAAATTATTGATTAAATAAATAAATGATAATAATTATTATTATTACCGTTTTAAATTAAATAATGACGTAAATTATATAATTTATTTGTAAATTTAGTTTTACTGCAAAAAAGACCATTTCATAATTGAACAAGTAACTGACATCACAATTTTGAGTATTGATCCCCGTTTATTGAACAAAGCGCTAATTATGGACGTACTTTACGGACCTATTTTTAGTCCTGGGGAATGATTTGCATGTGAACACAATTTTACAGACATAACGTCCAAAAACTTAAAGTAAATAGTATAACTATTAGTTACTAATAATTAGTATTAAATAAAAGTTTTATTCAAAATTAAATAATAAGAAGTTATAAATCCATTTAACAAACATTTAATAATTAGTACAATCAAATAATCTTTGCATAAACTGTGAAAAATTAAAACAATTCAAATAAATTCAAATTAAAGGATATAAGTTATTATATGTAATAATAGTTATGTTTTTGTGTGAGTCTTCATATGATTATCCATTTCTGCACACCTTTTGCTCTCATAATCACATCCCGGATGAGAGCACTGGTAAGCCTTCAAACCCTTGTGGCCATTGATATGACTGTGAAGTCGGACCCGATTAGTGGTCTGATAGTGACAGTCGGGCCAATGGCACCGATGTTCGGCCACTCCTTTGTGGACACGTCTCTCGTGCATAGCCAGTGAAGTTGGATGTGAATATGCTTTATCACAACCGGGCCATTGGCACTGATATGCTGGAGTAGTGTCCGCGTGTTGTGACTGCATATGTAATCTCATAGCGGCGTCTGAAGGAAACCGACGGTCACAACCGGGCCATTCGCAGAGCTTTTTCAGCTCCGGGTTGTGACACATCCGATGATTTTCCAAATATGATATGTATAGAAAACATTTGCCGCACTCATCGCACGGATAGGTCTTTTTATGATTGGTGGCCTCGTGTGCGGCCATATCGGGCCTGTGTTTAATCCTATACTGACAGTGCGGGCACTCGAGCCACGGCATGTCAGGCAGCGCTTCCGGGTGTACGCGCAGGTGATGTGCATTTAACTGCCGTTTAATATTATACCGTTTGGGACAACCGGTCACTGAACACGGGAACCGTTTGGCAGCTAAGTGTTGGGTGCGCTCGTGTATGGATAATAGGTATGGGGTTCCGGTGGCGAATTCACAGCCGCCATAAGAGCACCGGCAGTCCGATCGGTGCGCTCGGGCCACGTGATGCTTCAGATACATTGGGTGCGGAAATATAGCCGCACAGCCGTCCACTTCGCACCGGTATTGGGCGCCCGAATGTGTAATCATATGACTCTTCAACTGATTATATTGCGGGAATCGTTTGCCGCAACCCATGTGTTGGCACACAAACTGTGGCTTCACTGATGCAAAGGCTACGCCACGGAACAGATCATCGGTGGAGTGGGTGTCGGTGTGAATGTCAAACACATCCCGTGTTATGGCCTCAAAGTCGCAGCCGTAGTGCCAACACGTGAACGGCTGTCCAGACGTGTGTTTTGTGTGCTCTTTAAGCCTACGTTCGGACGAAAAATGTTGTGAACAGCCGTCTATTTTACAGAACCATCGGTGGTCTAAGTGTTTAGTATTCTTGTAATGTCTCCTTAGGTCTGAGAGCGATATATAATCCATACGACAGTCCTTGTGATGACAGATATAGTTTCGCTCGTAATCCGGGTTTCGGTATACTTTGGAATCGTTGTCTGTCTTAAGCCCTGTCTTATTGTCTTTGGATTTGTTTTTGTTTGTCTTTGTTTTCTTCGCAATATTTTTACTTTTGTTTAATTTATGCTTTCGTTTCACACCTTTTGAACACTTTTTGATTGATTTTGGCTTCAAATCAGTTTCGGAATCACTTTGTATCTCATCTCTGGTATAGTCTTCGCCATCACTTCCAATGATTGTCTCATCACTTGAAACGCAATTTATTTCTTCATTTAATTCTTTAGTTTTATTATTTAAGTCTTCATTCATATGATTGTTGTCCTCATTGTCTTCGGCATCACTTCCAATGACTATCTCATCATTAATATGCCAATCGATGCCATCATTTGATTCATTGTCTTCAGAGTCGACCACTTCTTCAGCGCTTGTCTTCTCTCTATTGTTTAGCACTCATAGGGCACCACTTTTGAATAAATCTACCGATTGATCAGTAGGTCTGACATCTATGTTAGATGGCTTAAAATGCGCGCATCAATGACGACAATATTATGAAAAACATTTGGTTTTAATAACTATATTAGTTTTCGAGAAAAATACAAAATACCGTCGATATGACGGACGCCGGGCGGACAAAATACGCGCCCCTATAAACGTCCGGCGGGTGCCTTACGCCCGAAACGCCCTGGCGGGTGTTATTTCCTTAATTCATTGCAAACTTTTTACTCAACATAATTGATGAACGAACCACTTATTGAACAAAACTAGAGTACATTTCGGGCCATTCTATGAGTACAAAACACATAGACGTCTAACGCATAAAAAGGTACCAAAAGTGCGGACCAATTATATGAGAAAAAGCCGGGAAATGAGTGATTGAAGGCATTGTTTTGTGCTGCGAAAGCGAGACATCTATTGAGCGCTAGTTTTGGCTCAAAATCTCCTTTTGTTTCAAATGTAAAGTAAATGTATTTTTGAGTCAAAAAAAATACAAACAATTAAAACATTAAAACAAACCGCGAATTGAGTCCACGATTTGCGGCCAACACTTCCGCTTAAGACCAACCCTTCGGACGCCTATCCAGTGGTGAGTGAGAGAGTGAGCGGACATCGGAAGCGGTTAAACAACACACACCGGAAGCGATGCCACCGAAGACAGCGAAGAAACCGCAGACAAAACGCAAGGGAAAGGCCGGAGAGGCGGCGAAGAAGCGCAAGAAGAGGGACTCCTTCTCCTCCTCTGGCGATGACTTTGATTCCGATGACAACAATAAAGACAATCCCTTCAAGAATAACAACCATAACAACAGTCACGTCGACGAAGACAACGGGACGGACGCCACCGGCGAGCAGGACATCGCCCTTCAGCCCAAACTGCCCGAACTCGTCGGTCGACTACTGGTCTGCGGCGGAACCAATTGGGATCTCATCGGACGCAAAGAGTTGCCCAAAGCGGCCAAAACTGCCGCACAACAGGCGCCCGGTATTGTTACGATCACATAATTATCACGTGTTATTTGTTTTGTTTCCTATAATTAACTGTCACTTTTGCCGGCAAAATACAGTCGACACCCGTTTGTGTTAACTATTGACATAACGATTTGTGTTGTTTAGTGACAATTGACAAGAGTTTTAATGTATTGTATTTTAAAACTAATTTGAAGGCAAGAATCTGTGGTCACCGCATAAGACCCCATATCGGGTGCGAGCGTTGGTCTCTTCGTGTACGGCGTGTCACTCAATGATAATCACCGAAGAGGGCAAAGTGATGACGTGGGGCCGCAACGATAAGGGCCAGTTAGGCCACGGAGACGTGAAGACACGCAACGAGCCCACTGTCGTGGACGGGTTGGCCAGCCATCAGATCGTGGGCGGCGCTGTCGGCCGATCGCACACACTGTTCCTCACGTCTAAGGGACAAGTGTTCGCTTGCGGTGACAATAAGATGGGACAGTTGGGTATCGGCTCACAGAGCCAGTCGGTCATGACTCCCACGAGGGTATGTCTTCGCGCCGCCAATCAATACATTTTGGTTGTTATAATGAAATTGTTTTGGGATTTGGTTTCGCAGGTGTTATATAAGGGAAAGCCAGTGGCGAAGATGTCGTGCGGCGCGGAGTTCAGCATGATTTTGGACGCCGTCGGCAATCTATACTCATTTGGATCTCCAGAATACGGACAATTAGGTCTGTATTTACATTCACTATTCATTGTATTCATTGCTTATTCAATGACTAATAATTGCCGCAAAAACTTCACTATTTATCTGATAAGCAATTGGTTGTGCATTAATTGTGATGTCTGTCTATTTGTTGCTATAATTTGTTTGAAATTTGAGGCAAACTTTGGTAGTAATAATGGATTGATTGTATTGTAGGGCACAATAGCGAAGGCAAGTACTTCGCGTCGGGCAATAAGCTCGCCTACAGGTGTGAACTGACGCCCAGAAAACTGGTCTTCTTTATCGAGAAGACACGCGAAGGACATATACTACCGCTCGAAGACGTGTCCATTTTGGACGTGACGTGTGGTGTGAATCACTCGCTGGCCATCGACCGCAAGAAGAGGTGCTTTTCGTGGGGTTTCGGCGGTTACGGCCGGTTAGGACACACAGAGGTTTGTTGTCGACACTTATTCCCTGTTTTATCGATTGACTTATCATTTTGTGGACCAATTTGTGACAGACAAAGGACGAGTTGATGCCGAGGAATATAAAGACATTTGATTCGCTGAATCGCGGCGTGAAGAGCATCTTCAGCGGCGGCACGTTCTCGATGGCGATCGATGAGAACGGTTTGCTGTACTTCTGGGGTCAGAACAAGTCGTCCGGTGAGGCGACTATGTATCCGAAGAACGTGCAGGACTTGAACGGCTGGAATGTGCGGTCAATCGGTTGCGCCAACAAATCCATTGTGTTGGCCGCCGACGACAGTCTCATCTCGTGGGGTCCGTCGCCTACATATGGTATGCAATGAATACAAGTGTTATCACTAATTCGCGATTGAATTAATGCGTGAATGTATTTGAATGACAGGCGAATTGGGTTACGGCGAGAACAAAGCCAAGTCGTCGACTACACCGCAAGAAGTGAAGCCAATGGAAGGCATTTACACGCATGACGTGGTCTGCGGGTTCGCCCACACGTTGATTATGGCCAGAGATGACGGCGACCAGGAGAAGGAAGCCATCGACAAACTGCCCGTTTGGCCCTAAATCGTGGTCTCAATTCTGTATTTCATTTATAAACTAAACAAAACATTTCAAACGGTTTTTGATATTTAATTTATTTTTGATATAACAGTTAATTTATATTCATTTTATCGGTCGCTCCTGTTTTTTAGTGAATGTATACCTCTATCTCTATCTTTCTCTCAGTGTCTGCCAATCGTTTTTCGGGTATTTTTCGCATTCATTTTAATTAATTATCGGTTTATTATTAATTAATTGATGAAAATTCTCATTATTATTATTATTTTCATTCATTATTTGCATAATTATTATAATTAGAAAGCATTAATTGATTTAGTTGTCGAGCAATTCAATTACTCTTTAACTAATTAACTAATATTTATCATTTGATTTCGAGTTTATACTATATTTACCACTTTATTATACCATTTATTATGTCATTTAAAAATGTATTTAATTTGTAATTATGGTCTTTGTTTGCCATACGTTACCATTAAAACTCACTTTTATTTGTATTAAAACAGTATTAATAAATAAATTAAATATTAGAATTGCTTTTAATTCATTCATTTATTATAAATTAAGTGATTATTAAGAGATGGTCTCAAATACAGTGTATAAACGAGGCGTAAATCTCGTTCACGTTTACAATTGAATGTATTTTTTGTGTTTCAAACAAATGGTTTGACAACTGATGAAAAGACTTATTTAACCGTTGATTATAAATATCATACAATTTCGAGTCGTGAACCGCCAGAACACTCGACCCTTTCATTTCACATGTTTTATAATTGTATTAATAATTTACAAAAAAAATTAAAAAATAAATTTTCATTTAAAACTCAACAAAAATAGTCGGGAAATAGAGAGAGAGAGAAGAGTTAAGATAGAGAATAGGAATCACATAAACCATACTATTATTATATTCATGCTTTGAATTATTTTGAAATAACTCTTAAATAACTTAATAATTATTAATAAATGCTAAACCGATTGTCGGCTAATTGCTTATCTAATGTTCGCCAAATCGGCTTCAATTATATGCCTGTACTCTGCGAACCCTCCCTCCAGACAAGAGACCGATTTGTTATTGCAATACCAGAGCTCTTTGCAAACCAATTCAATCATTTGCTGGTCGTGTGTCACCAAAATCACACCCCCTTTGTATGTGTTCAACGATTTGGCCAACGCTTCCACTGTTTCCACGTCTAAATGATTGGTCGGTTCGTCAAGTATTAGCAAATGTGGGCTAAAGACACAAAAATTGCACAATTAATATAAACATATAATTGGATACAAATGTTAAATAACGGATCAATTACTTCGTTAGAGTCATGATAGCGAAAGCGACTCTCGATTTCTGGCCACCGGATAGCGAGGCCATCGACTGTAGACTCAGATCACCGGTTATACCAAAACTGCCTAAATATCTGCGATAGTACTCCTCATTCTTTCCTGTAATTCAAATGAGATTTTAATTTTTTTGTCAAATAAAATCACAAACCAATAAATACCGGGATATTTAGAGGCCATGAACTGTAATGGAGACAAATTCATAGACAACTGGTCGACGTGGTGTTGGCTGAAGTAGCCAATGGCCAGATTCCTGTGCGCGTGTCGTATACCACTTGTGGGGTCCAGATCTCCAGTCAATAGCTTCAATAGTGTTGTCTTTCCGGACCCGTTGTCGCCGACAATACATATTCTGGACTCGAGGTTAGCGTTTAAACTGATTTTATTCAAAATCACTTTCCCTTTTTCGTAGGCAAAGGTGGCCTCATCTAACTGCAGGATCGGTGGTATCAGTGCTTCCGGCTCTGGGAATCTAAATATAACGTCGGG
Source organism: Medioppia subpectinata (assembly GCA_905368565.1). Lineage (NCBI taxonomy): Eukaryota > Metazoa > Arthropoda > Arachnida > Sarcoptiformes > Oppiidae > Medioppia > Medioppia subpectinata. The sequence continues at coordinate 7,168 of CAJPIZ010001183.1, read as the reverse complement.
TTCTTTCTCCACGGCCTCCACCTCTTCCAGCCGTTCCAACGCTTTGATTTTGCTCTGAACCTAATATTCACAACAAAATACATACATATTAACTAACAATTTACTCACTAAACAAATAGTAGAGAGACTTACGAGTGAAGCCCTTTTGGCGTTGTATCTAAACTTATCGATGAACTCCTGGACGTGTTGTTTATAGGCCTGTTGTGCCTCATATTCTCTAATTTGATTCTTCAGCTTTTCTCCCATCGATTTGACAAATTGTTCGTAATTTCCTCTATAATTGTCTAAACGTTGCGAATGAAAGTGAAGCACATCTGTGGGCACTGAGGCCAGGAATGTGCGGTCGTGTGACACCACTAATAGCGTTGACTCCCATTCGTTGATGAGGTACTGTTCCAACCAAATGATGGCTTTCATGTCCAACATGTTGGTCGGCTCGTCGAGTAGTAGCAGATCGGGCCGCGAGAACAGGGCTCGAGCCAACGCTATTCTCATTCTCCATCCGCCGGAAAACGCTTTGGTCTCCTGTCTCTGCATATCAGTCGTGAATCCCAGACCCGACAGTATGATGGAAGCCCTCGCCGGCGCCTTATCCGACTCAATGGCCGACAAATGTTGATACACTTCACTCAAGCGTTCCGTTTGTTCAGGCGTTGGGTCGTTAAGGGCTGACAACTGTTTCTCTTCGTTCAACAAACCATTGCGCACGACATCGCACTCCAGCACCGAATCGATGGCCAGTGTGTCGTCTCCGATCACTTCCTGTTCCACGTGTAGTATAGAGATGTGTCCGGGAATCACAAGCGATCGGTTCGATATCATGTGAAGTAATGTCGACTTTCCGATACCGTTGCGACCGCACAGACCATAGCGACGGCCATAGCCTTAAACATTATAAATCGTTTCGTTTATAAACTAAATCTTAAGACATGAAAATTGAGTGCAAACCGAGTGTGAGTTGAGCTGATTTGAGGAGAACGTGATCACCGAAAGCCACATCAAAGTTGTCAATCTTAATGTCTTTGGTTTTATTACTACCCCTCGCCTCAGACTTCACGTCCTTTTTGGACATTTGTTGATTCGCTTCACAAATATATCACAAAATTAACACAAATTCATTAAAACAGTGGATTAAATCAATATCAATACCAGTGGCCTCTTTCACCATTTGAATGATCGGTTTGAAGGCATCCGTATTGCCGTCTCTTTTATCAATCTTTTGCTTGATTTTGGCCTCAGCTTTGGCCAACTTCTTGCTGTCCACTTGAGTCTCCTTTTCGCGGCCCTGAGTCCAGATGGACTTCCAATCGGTCGCCGAGTCGTCCAATCGGGACACCATTGAACCCAAATGGACGGGCGCTAAGAGACGCTGTTTAGACGAATCGGAGCCATTCGTTTGGCTCACATTTCTGTGCCAACAAATACAACACACAATTATCACTCAATTAGTCCTATAGTCGTATTCAGAGACTAAACAACTGACATATTAATGGCGTCGAAGAGTTGTCCGCAAAGGGACTCAATTTGGTCATCGTTTCCGGCGTCGGTCTCGTAGTCAACGCAACACGATTTGAGTACTTCGCCGATCGCATCCGTTATCTCGTCCACCGAATCAAACGTATCGCACGTCAGGACACCTGCGGACCGAAGAGTAGACACCACGGAATCAATTAGCGATAAAAATGGTGGCAAACATGTGGTCACACTTCAAGAGCCGCCACACATTTGCACAGCTGTAGCGCCGGATCAGCTCAAGTGATACATACCGACGATATAATTGGTTAAGTGTTGATCAATATTTGGTAATTGTTTGGCAATAATGGACGACAACTCAAGCGTTGAACACATCATACGTTAATTGTGTGTAATATTTATAAATTATAACTAAACTGTGATTTCAATTACAATAAAAAACAATTAAAAAAGCCTAACATTAAAATCGCTGAACAAAATCATACGTTAAAACATATGACACGTTATTAATGGCCACATATTATATGCGGACGTCATTTGTGTGCAGTTTTTGTGGTGTTTTGAATGAATGCATGTTTTTTTGTGAAAGACTTTTTTGATTGCATTTTGAAAACACATTTCAAAACAAGCGATGATTTAAACGACAAATTGTTTGACAAATTTTTGGTCACGATTTATAAGTCATTCATTGATTTAATTGTTTTTATTTTCATTCATTCATAATAATTGTATTGAATTTCTTGGGATCAAAATGAGTGATAAATTGTCGCAATTGTACGACGACTACAACCAATTGGACGCCGCGAAGGACAACATCACTCAAGTCTGTCATTTAACACACTATTTAACCATTGATTTTGTCATTGATTTAACCATTAGTTGCGTTAATACACTATAAGATCGCTTGACTATAACGGGGTTTGGGTTACGCGAGTATTAGAGGCGCCCGTATTGGCTCATTAAGCGTCAATATAGGCGCCTATAGTGTACTTTACCGGTAAACCCCGTTATAGTGAAGCGCCGGTCATAACTGCCAGCCTCTTGTCTAACAGCTGTTGATTATTGTTTGTTTGAAGGCATCCGTATTGCCGTCTCTTTTATCAATCTTTTGCTTGATTTTGGCCTCAGCTTTGGCCAACTTCTTGCTGTCCACTTGAGTCTCCTTTTCGCGGCCCTGAGTCCAGATGGACTTCCAGTCGGTCGCCGAGTCGTCCAATCGGGACACCATTGAACCCAAATGGACGGGCGCTAAGAGACGCTGTTTCGACGAATCCGAGCCATTCGTTTGGCTCTCATTTCTGTGCCAAGAAATACAACACACAATTGTCACTCAATTAGTCCTATAGTGTTCAGAGACTAAACAACTGACATATTAATGGCGTCAAAGAGTTGTCCGCAAAGGGCCTCAATTTGGTCATCATTTCCGGCGTCGGTCTCGTAGTCACCGCAACACGATTTGAGTACTTCGCCGATCGCATCCGTTATCTCGTCCACCGAATCAAACGTATCGCACGTCAGGACACCTGAGCGGCGAAGACAAGACACCACGAAATCAATTAGTGATAAAAATGTGGTCACATTTAAAGAGCCACACATTTGCTGTACAGCTGCAGCACCGGATCAGCTCATGTGATACATACCGATGATATAATTGGTTAAGTGTTGATCAATATTTGGTAATTGTTTGGCAATAATTGACGACAACTCAAGCGTTGAACACATTATACGTTAATTGTGTGCAATATTTATAAATTATAATTAAACTGTGATTTCAATTACAATAAAAAACAATTAAAACTCGCCTAACATTAAAATCGCTATAAGAAATCATACGTTAAAACATATGACACGTTATTAATGGCCACACATTATAGGCGGACGTCATTTGTGTGCAGTTTTTGTGGTGTTTTGAATGAATGCATGTTTTTTTGTGAAAGACTTTTTTGATTGCATTTTGAAAACACATTTCAAAACAAGCGATGATTTAAACGACAAATTGTTTGACAAAATTTATTGCTCACGATTTCAGTCATTCATTGATTTAATTGTTTTTGTTTTCATTCATAATAATTGTATTGAATTTCTTGGGATCAAAATGAGTGATAAATTGTCGCAATTGTACGACGACTACAACCAATTGGACGCCGCGAAGGACAACATCACTCAAGTCTGTCATTTCAAACACTATTTAACCATTGATTTAGTCATTGATTTAACCATTAGTTGTGTGAATACACTATAAGATCGCTTGACTATAACGGGGTTTGAGTTACGCGGGTATTATTCCGCGGGCATAACCGAGTAATTCGCAGTTATATCCGCGGATATCACATGAAATGGCCATTTGGGGCAATATCACTTCGCGGCCAGTATTGACGGTCGGAGAACAGATTGTCGACAACTAATAACAATGCATTGAATTGTCTTCATTTGATCCAATAGTTCGAGTCCTCGTATTTGTCGATATTGTCTGCAGTGAAGGGCAGTCCTCAGGAGAAGCAGTTGTGCTCACAATTCATACCGAAATTCTTTGTCCACTTTCCCAACCATTACGACACAGCCATTGACGCCCTCCTCGACCTCTGCGAAGACGACGACATCAATGTCTGTTACTTTACTTCTTCGCCATCTGTTCCCATGTGTTGTCATTTGAATGGTGTTATTGTTTTGCGAACTTTCAGATCAGAAGACATGCCATCAAAGAGTTGCCGAATATATGTAAAGAACGCAAAGAATATGTGACCAAAATAGCGGACGTTTTGGCACAACTGCTGCAGACGGAGGACAACACAGAGCTAACGATTGTGAACCAATCGTTGACCACTTTAGCCAAATACGACGCGAAGGGCTTCTTCAGCGGTCTCTTCTGTCAGATTGTTAGCGGCGAAGACGTGGTGCGCGAGAGAGCCATCAAGTTCTTGAAGGATCGCTTTAAGTTCATTCCCAGCGATATACTGACCAAAGAAGTGGAGGAATATTTCTTGGATGAGAGTAGAAAAGCGATGGCCGACGTGACCAAAGACGAGTTCATTACGTTTATGACACTATTGGGTGGTCTGAAGATATCTAAATGCCTGAGCGGTCAGCAGACCCTCATGGAGATCGTCAAAGAACAGGCGGAACTCAATACAACTTTCGATGTAAGTGTTGCTAACATTGATCTTTCGTTATTAGTATCACTGTTTTGTTAATTGCTTTTATTGTTTGCACTTAAAGCCATCGGAAATTGATTTCGCCGACAAACTCCTGCTATCAATCAGACACGGAATCCCATTCTTCTCCGTTAGTATAGATCATAATCTATGAATGTTTGTCACGAGTGTTAATGTGTTTGCCTTTTGTTTGTTTTGGACAGCAATTTGTTCCGTCAACTGATTTTGTAAAATACGTTTGCCTTCAAGTGTTGACTCAATTGACACAATTGGAGGCCAAACAGTCGGGCATTGAATTGGATTTTCTACAAGTGTTGGCCGAAATGTCGGCTTTTCTGTCGCCAAATACGGACGCCATTGAGATCGAGAAGTGTTTGTCGCGAGTGTTTACCAAACTCTTGGAATACATGCCAACCCCTCCTCTATTGGAAACGGCGGCCGAAAGCACCGCAAACGGAGACGAACCCACTCTTCAGTTCTCGCACATCGAGTGTCTATTATATACTTTTCAACAATTGTGTCGATTTTATCCCCAATTCCTATCGGACTCTCAGTCGGAACGCGTCAAGGATTTCAAACTTCGGCTCCAATACGTGGCCAGAGGTTTGTTACCCGAAATATTGCACTCGTTTTTGCGATAATGTCTTACAAATGGATGTGTTTTTTCTTAAATAGGAGTTCAAAGCTATTTAGCGAAACTACGGAAACACTTGTCGAGTCACTTTCCTCTCCGTGACTTTAGCCTGCTCTTATTCTACTTTCACTACCGAGAGTTCTGGTGATTGTTATATTTGTGTAACCAAGCGCTTGAGAAGTTTTAAGGCGGCTCAAAATTCAGTTCATATACTCTGTCGTGGAAACCGCCCGTCTCTAAGGCCGCCATCACTGCGAAGCCACTCACTGTTGTGACGAGTCCTACGGTTACAACGAGTACTACTACGACAGCGGCGGCGACGACCGCTACCCCCGCCGACGGAGCCACTGATGCGACGGCCAAACCTTCAAAAAGACAGCCGATTACAGCGCCCGAGGGGTCGTCTGATCCGAAAAAGGACCGCAAAATATACGCCCCGCCGAGTATGACATACCATTTGATTGCCTGTAATTGTTGTCTAATTTATTTGTTTTGTTTGTCGTATAAAAGGCGGAAAGTTTAGCGGAGGAGTGAAGAGATTTAATAATAACAATGACAATAATAACGGGACGAGAGGTTCATTCCGGGGCGGAAATAGAGGCGGTTTTCGTGGCGGACGCGGCGGCCGTGGATATAATCGCGGTTTTAAACGGTGGTAAACGCAGTGATTAATGAACTATATATTTTGAATCCTATTTTCTAAATGTATAATTCAAACGCCTTTCCACTCATAACACCGTATAATTCATATCCGAATTTATAATTAATTGTAAAATCATTTCTCTGTAACCATATCTAGGAATTGATTTTAAATGTGAATTTTGTTTTTTTCATTCGTGTATTTAATATGCATTGTATTTCGTGTGAATCTGTTTTTTAATATCACTTATTGTTTAATGAATTATTTGTTTTTTTTATTTAGTGGCGTTTTGTCTTAAAATTAATCATAAAAATGACAATTATTTACTCAAATTCAGTTTAAATAAAACTTTTTTTCATTCAAGTTTCCGTTTGGGATGTTTTTATTGTGAATCTATAAACATATCAATGATAAACGTTTTATCCATTAATTTAAATTAAAACAAAATGAAATTCAAATATAAAATATTATATAAATAGTTATATTAAACTAGTTTTTTAAGTATAAATACAGTTATATAAAAATGTGCTACAATTGAAATGAACACAAGTATCGATGGATACTATCGATGATTAAATTATATATTATGTATGTATTTATCCTAACGTCTTGTGGAGCGCATGAAGAGTGCGATGAATGCCATTGACCTGAAGACTAGAATGAGGAGCAAAAGTGCGGTAATATCGGCGGTGAAGCGGTTTTCCGAGAAGTGAAGCGTTTCGATCACTTCCCGACCGGTTCTTATGCAATGGCCTGTCGTCGCCGTCGCTGTCGTATAGTTAGCCATCTCTAGAGTGCTGTTATCAGACGGACAGTGGATGTGATGAATGTTTCGCCATTGATTGATGACCAGAGCTTCGTTGCCGTAATAGAACCACGACATGTACTTAAACCATATGAAATACACGGGAACTGAACTGTTGATTGTTGTGGCCATCAAAATGATAATTGCCAAACAAAATTGAATGTACGGTAAATCTTGTGATTAACTTATAAATGTAATTTCAATTTACCTGTTGTTTAAGAAATAGCCGCCGAATATAAGAAAGGCGACCATCACTGGCGGTGTCAGCGCCAACGCAATGGTCACATCACTGGTCAGGCATGAGATGAAGTAACCGAAACTGCACGCAGTGTTGGCCACCAATACGCTGATGAGTGCACACGTGAAGAACTGGATTACACCGCTGTTCAGACCAACCATATAGTAGAATATGGAGACGAATAGGAATGGAAGCAACAGATATATCGGCGCCTAATTGTTGTGGT
>CAJPIZ010001182.1:0-18002 GCA_905368565.1 Medioppia subpectinata | reverse complement strand
CCTGTAGAGCCGTATTTAACTCTTCGCCCCATAAGTACTCAGAGGGAAACCAAATCATATCTAAAAACATTATGATTTAGAGAGTAAAAGAGAGAGTTATTTTATGATTTATAAATTATATCAAGTATCAAATTGCTCTTGTTGACGAATTGGATGTTTTAAAAATTATATTTTTTGAAGCTTACCTGATATCTTCATGGCTGCTAATTATTATTATTACAAACTAATTATTATTATTGTATTGTAATTAGTATTTATTATTATTACAAAATTAATTTGTTAAAAATTTAGTTCTTATAAATAATAATTTTTACTAATCACACTAGTTCGTCAGTATTTATACCATTTAATTTTTTAATATTAAACATTGCACAATTATCTAGTAATTTAATTCGATTAGTAAATTGGGTGCAACAATTGTATCTATGTTAATCTGTACTAAACAGCTGATTGTATTCACACAAGAATAATTTTAAGATATTAATTAAGTTAAGTATACAATAAAATAATTGTTTTAATTTTTACAAATATAGTTTTACTCCTAAAATATTGTAAAAATAATTATATTAATTATAACAATAATAATAAGTTTTATTCATAAAGAAATCAATAAATTTTTAAAATAATTATTTAATAAATTAAGATCTTGCATTAAGATAAGTTACATTTACAATTAAAAATTATTCTATTATCAACAAAAAAGTTCAAGTGTCGGAGAAATACTTAATCAAAAGAAATTACAAGATAATAACTTATAAGTCTACGTGTTACTTTAATATTATCTACACTATGATCATGGGTATTGAATCAATACTATTGATATTGATTAAACAATATGCAATCAATTATTGCTAATAATAATGATAGAATTTTGCAATGAACAAATTTTAAAGTAGAGTGAGATTAAAAATTATCATAATCAATTGTATATAAGTCATGTTGCAAATATAAGAATTTAATTGTTTTATATTATTACATATTTTAAAATATACTACATATTTGATTTACAAATTATTTTATTCTAACAATGTTTATATCAAATTTTATTTTAATATTTACTTTGTCCATGCATTTCACGGCATATTGTGAACCTGATGAATTTAAAGGAAAAATATGGGTAGTGTTATGCTCGGGTGGTAGCAGATGGATAAACTATGCTTCTCATGTAAGTTATTAACTAAGTTTATTAATAAAATTACTATTTTAAAATTATCATTCCACTAGGCTAATGTATACCACGCGTACCACATGTTCCGCGGGAATGGTATTCCCGATGAAAACATAATTATTATGCATTACGACGATATCGCTAACAATAGGGTTAACCCAACGCCCGGTAAAGTATACAATGATTACAACAAGACTGATGTCTATCACGGAGTGCCCAAACACTATACCGGCGATGAAGTCAACCCTACCGTATGTTATTATAAAATTTATTATAATCATAATAGTAATAAATAGTTTGTTAAATACAAAGTAACTAGAATAACATTAAATAATTATCATTTATGCAGAACTTTTTAAGTGTACTTAAAGGGGACCAGACATTAGCCCGGAGTGGGAGACCAGTAGTCAACAGTGGACCCGACGATCATATATTTGTTTATTTTACCAATCATGGATTACCAGGTTTAACTTAAATTTAATATCACTTTCTTTCTCTCTCTCTCTTTTTCTCTCTAAATCATAATGTTTTTAGATATGATTTGGTTTCCCTCTGAGTACTTATGGGGCGAAGAGTTAAATACGGCTCTACAGGAAATGCATATAAACAAACGATATAGTAAACTAGTATTTTACCTAGACACATGCGAATCAGGTAATCAATTATTTATTATATTTATATTATACATTGTATAGTTATAAGCTTCATAAACATGATAAGTAATTTAGTATAATTATATATTGTTAAACTATTTAGGCTCGATGTTTCACAAACTTTTGCCCAATAACATTGACGTGTACGCTGTGTCCGCTACATTGCCTGATCAGGACGGGTGGCAGGCATTTTGCCATGAAAAAATTTTCCAAACTTGTCATGGTGAGTTATATATTAATAAATTACAGCTAGCAGACATAAATTATAGTTATATTTATGCTGTATATTATTGGATATTTATATAATTGAGTGATTTAATTGAATCTAGGCACATTATTTTCATATTACTGGATGAGAAATACCGAGCTTAATGATTTTTGGAATGAAATAACATTACAACAGCAGTTTGAGTATATTTACTCATCTGCTAACAAAAGTAACCTGGATATAAGTGATGGAACTCAACAACCTCAACAATACGGTGATTTATCTATTGCAAAATTGCCCATATCACAGTTTTTTGGTATTAAAATTTTAAATATTGTTGTTATGTTAAAATCACTCATGTAGGATATTATTTTGTTTAATAGTATTTTTGTAATTTTAGGAAAATCGCCAAAATTGGTTAAAGGTGATATTATATTTGATCATATTATGAACGATAGGGTAAATACTATAGATGTGCCGCTATATATGGCCAGAATAGCTATAGACGAAGCTAAAGATACCAATGAGAGGCACAGGTATATTTGTATTATAAATAAATATGCTAGAAAAATGCCAAAACTTTGATTTTTAAAATAAATCTTACATTTATTTATGTAATAGTCTTAATGATAAATTGCAAATCTTATTGAATGGCAGACAATATGTGGACAAACATATGTCTGAATACGTGAATAGTATTCAACACTTATTGACAGTCGATAGCAATGCTATTCTAAACACTAAACAAGAGCTCAATAATAGACAGTGTTATCAAAATCTTGTCGATAGATTTCATCAAAAGTGTTTTAATTTGAATCAAGTATTAAATCATTTAATTCATAATTAATTTTAGTTTTCATTAAAACATTTATTTTATTTAATGCCAGAATCCATACGTTTTGGGAAAACTGTATATATTTGTGAATATATGCGAAGAAATGCGTGAATCGAGTGATGCGGACATCAATGCTGTCAACCAATTGCTGATACAAGTGGCTGTGAAACACACTTATGAAAAAAACTAAAATTCACAAAAAATATTTTGTGACCGAAAACTGAGTCTTATTTGTGATTCATTGAGCGGAATTCTTAACATGTGTTTCCAGTAAAATTCCCGCAACTTATTTGATCTCGAGTGATGCGGACATCAATGCTGTCAACCAATTGCTGATACAATACTGTCAACAAAACATTGATAAATCTACAAATAAAATTATATAGATTATTTAAAAATAATAATTTATAAAATTTAGAATTAATAAAATCAAAGTGCAAAAAATTTAATCAACTCTAAAGCCATTGATTATGACACTTATTGCAGTTCACCCAAGCTATAAACTAATTAGACTTATTGGCAAATATAAACCCGAAAAATACGGTAACATTCAGATAGGGTAGAATAAATGATTTAGGTATTGTGATTAATTAAAATGATAGATGAAGTCGTTTGTCGATAACATTGCGATTAAATGGATTTCTATACTTAATCTATAAAATAAGTTTTTAATTAATAAATAATAAATAAACATTTAAATATTTATTACAATAATGTAATATTTTATTTTGATTAGATGACCATAAGTAAATAAATGTTCAATTATAATTTATTGATTAAATATAATTTCTATAATACAGCAAAATCTAATTATCATTTACATAATTATTCTATAAAATTATGTAATAGATAATTTATTATAATTTTGTTGTAGATTTAATAATGTAACCATAGCGAACCTGTTTACTTACAATATTACTTGGTTTATTGTCAAATATTATTATATTTAATTATAATAAGCAACTGTTATTGGCTCAATTTAACACGTAAATTTTTGGCATAACAATTTTTGTATAATAAAATTAATTTATATATTTTTATCTTAATTTCTATCTTTATAAATATTATTCATTTTACATTTCGTTGAACATATTATTGTTGTAATATTGAGCCCAAAAATATTAATGAGTTACAAAAAAATGTTTCCTAAAATTTCTATCAATGATTTACTATTAAAAGCATTATTAGTATTTGGATTTCTATACCAAACGTATAAAATGAGTTTAATATACTTCTCATACGAAACCACAACAACCATACGCTCAGAATCGCCATCAGAGCTGTACCCGCCGGGGCTCACCATTTGCACACATATTGATCCCGTTTTAAAATCAATAATTACCCCAAATGATTCCGACTACTTGCTAACAGACAACGGTAAAATCAATATGCAGCCAATGGCCAATTACAGAATTGACGAAATAATTGATCAGGTAGATAATTATAGCATATATAATTGTCTCTATGGTTCAAACCCAAAAATACCATGCAATAACATCGCACCCACTCGTGCAGGTTAGTAGTATTTGAAATATAAGTTTTTGTTTTGCATAACCATGAATAAAACCAAAACTCAAAATTATAATTTTTCAATCACTACAGGTCTTTCTACCAAGCGCAATATAATGTGTTGGACAGTACTATCTCAATGGTCGGACGAGTTGGATAGCAGGTATATGTTAGACACCAGGGGTAATACAAACCGATTGTTGTCGTTTGTGGTGAATAATACGTTTATTGAGGATACTATATACGTTCACTTCCACTCGAGATCAAATAAGTTGCGGGAATTTTACTGGAAACACATGTTAAGAATTCCGCTCGATGAAGTGACTCGGTGCGAGATTAAGTATCGCAAATCTACTGTTATGTTGAAATATAAATTTAACAATGTTAAATGTTTAAATATTCTGTATTCCCTTTAGAGTACATTTACTTTAAAGATATTGATAAAAGCAATCGTACGGCAAGTTTCGGGCCCAACGATGATAATGATATTGCAGAGTATTGCAGGCATTCATGCAATGATCGTATAGAATGTATACAACATTACCATACATTCAATTATAAATTTGAAAAGCGAGATCATGGTAAAAATAAGTTAGAAATATTTTTTCAGATACCGTCAGAGCCCGATATGATATACGAGGTATCATTGAAAATGGCATTTGAAGAGTACGTGGTATTCATGGGATCACTACTGGGCCTATGGTTTGGCGTATCTATAATTATGTTTACCAAATTATTTGTACAATTGTTTAACAAATATAAACCTTATATCTATAATAATCGTCAAATTATTATTAATCAAAATGTTGTAATCAATCCTGTATTTAATGCAGAAAGAATTAGAGTCGCATCACATTAGCTATATTATTCTAGAATCTAGATAATTATATGAATGCTTAAATTTTATGCACAAATTATAATTTTATATATTTACAACATGGTGTAATTTTAATTATAATAATGCCAGTTAAAATATCATATTTAATGTTTTTAATTAGATTTAATTATTAATACTTTTAAGAATTACAACTTTTATGACTATTTGTTAACACAATCTACCTAATTGTGTATAATCTTAAGTATACCTTTACTCTTAATAATTTATCTACTGTAGATTTTATTATAATTAATTATTCTATTCAAATATTATTCAGTGTATGTAAATGTAATAGACGCAATAATTTCTGTATATTAAATTTATTTGTAATATATTTTGGGCATTTACTATTCATTTATAAAATCAATTAAACATAATATATTTGTGATTCATTGAGGTGTTTTAATATTAATTTTATAACAACAATATATTGATAAATATATCCAATTATTTATTACACCTTATATAACAACAAATATTTATCTAATAATTTCCTATTAATTTTATTATTAAAGATTGAACCATGTTCAACATTAACATCCGGCAAAATTAAGTTTATCATAAAGTGAGCGGTCATTTGTACAGTAAATACCCATCACTTGTCGGACAAACTCCGGTCTCTGAAGCCACTGATTACGGCACTCATCGCAGTCCACGTGCGCTATCAACTCATTAGCATTATTGGCAGCCATAAACCCGGAAAATACGGTAACATCCAGATAGGGTAGATCAAAATATTTGGGTAATGTCACCAATTCAAGTGTGACAGGTCGAGTGCCGTCGGTGAATGCCGTTTTACTAATATTTGACTTGCAAAATGTATCATGGGTAAAAATCAAACGCACATTTGATGTCAGCGGGCCGTCAAATACCAACGCTTGGTCCCCTATAGTAGAGATGTTTACGGCCAAAAACTCTATGTGACGCACACTACCGCCCAAACCCATAAAAGCGTTGCCACTAATCGTATTAATCTTATCGTAAATTATGGTAATTCCTGTCAATTTTGGTGCCCCTTTAAACGCATTTTTAGGCAATACACCTAAGTGCATGTTGTATAGTTGTAGCAGGCGCAATTCTGGCAGATTGTTAATTACCGCCAAAATGTCCTCGGTGTTCGTAAGATTTAAATCGGCCAGGTCTATACTGTGTAGAGTGTCCATTGTACCAGAGAATGCATGGCTGTCAATGTGCTTAAGTAATTTAATTTTATACATTCTCACCTCGTTGAATTTTAAGTCCGCAAACGCGTTTGCTGGCAACTCTACGCCCTCAATGTTGTGTAGAATTAATACATTGAATGTTTTATCATGGCCGTTTAGCTTGCGGCTAATGTTTTGAAATAGTGCCTTGATGTCGGTAATCTTGTCGCTTTCACAGGTCAATTCTTTACTGTCGATAATGTCAACGCAATCGCACGGTTTGAATATGGTTCTATCGGAGGGACATTTGTCCATCATATATATTCCGGGTATGCATAATATGAGCGTCAGTAATAACCATGCTGATTCTGGATAAATGCATAAATTATGTATTATATGAATGAGAGAGAAGGAGAAAGAGAGAGATGAATTTGTATAAACATTTTAACCCTTCCTCTGTACCGTGGCTGATTTTTAAGCCAATCGATGTTTGAAATTAATTATAAAATTATCTGTTAATTCAATAGACAAAATATTTCAGATATGCCTCAGCGTGAGTAGAAATAAAATTATTGCACTTTAATATTTTTGAAAGTATTTATAAATAATGAGTAAATTAAATATTTCATTTTATTCAGCCACTATACAATTAATGTAAGTTTATGCCTATAGTATAAACAGTGCTACCAATATTTGATGCATAAATTGTACACTGGTTGATAAATCGTCCAGCATTAAAAATCAAATATAGACTGTTTGATAAGTATAAGTGGATATTATTGCGCACACTCTACACATTGGTGAGGGAGTGGACATGTGATCATTGTTTTGTTTACAAATTGTGAGTAATTTGTGAACATTTTAAACACAATTATTGTTTGATTATATAATTACTATTGTGATTAGTTTTATCTATAATGTGACTAAACCTAAATACTAACAAATATGGCTAAACAATTACTCACAAATGAAGATATATCTAAGCAATTAGATGACAATACATTTTCTGATAATGATAGTGATTTAGAGTCAAACAATACAGAAATGAGTGAACACAACAGTGACACAGATAATGAAATTGATTCCGATTCAGATCCGATATATTATTCCGATTCAGACGAAAGTAATGATATAAATACTAATGATAATCAACAAACATTTACATCGCAATCACAAGAATCACAGCCAAGTACATCGACGGCAACAAAGACCCCATCATGTAATATATATCGTTTCAAAGAGGGGCCCAAACTCACTGAAACTGAATGCAATGACATTCAATCAACATTTCGTCGCTTTTTAACTGATGATATGTTGCGGTTAATCGTTAACTATACAAATGATAAGATCTCAGCAAAAATGAATGATACATCAAAAGTGAAAAAACATCAAAGTTTTAATCATAAAACAGACAATAGAGAAATGTTAGCATATATTGGATTATGTATGCTAATAGGTGTCCATAGATCTGCTCATGAAAATGTGAGCGACTTATGGGACACAACAGGAAGAGGACGTGATTTGTTTAGAGGAGTAATGCCTTTAAGACGATTTCAATTCATTACTGAAAACCTAACCTTTGATCACATCAACTCAAGAGAGGCGCGCAAGGAATCTGGTGATAAGTTGGCATTATTTAGCGAAATATTTAATTTGTTTCGCAAAAACTGTCGCAATAACTACGAGTTGTCCGCAAACGTAACCATTGATGAAATGCTAAGAGGTTTCAGAGGTCGCGTGAGTTTCAAGCAATATATGCCTAATAAGCCGGCTAAGTATGGATTGAAATTATTTATAATATGTGATGCGACAAATGCCTACTGTTGGGATAGTATTTTTTATACTGGAAAGCCATCAGATGGTAAACGTAATACTAATATTGCAACCAATATAGTATTGGATTTAACTCAGCGGTTGAGAGGAAGTGGACGTAATATTACGTGCGATAATTGGTTTACCAGCTTTCCCTTAGCCAATGAGTTATTAAAACACAATCTCACAATTTTGGGAACACTCAAGAAGAATAAAAGAGAAATACCCAAAAGGTTACTTCAAAAGACAAAACGACCGGTATATACATATAGCTTATAGTGATTGAAATTGTACACTTTAATCACTAAATATTGACTTAAATTTACCATGGTTACTTAATATTTATACAATTTTTAATTGCAGGTAGGACACACAGAATATGTACAAACAAATGACACCACTTTGTTAGCATATTATCCCAAGAAAAATAAAGTTGTATTACTGTTAAGCACTTGGCACAGGGATAAGCCCATTGATAGTCTAACATCACGACCGCAAATGATTAATGATTACAATAAAACTAAAGGAGGTGTGGATACGTTGGACCAACTATGTTCAACATATACTACAGGGAGAGGAACTAAACGATGGCCAACGGCGGCATTTTATTGTATACTGGATATAATGGCAGTTAATAGTTATATAGTATACAAGCATTTGTTTCAATCCAAAAATCCACACCCAATAAAGACAGAGAAACGCAGAGAATTTTTGCATTCATTGGGACGAGATTTAGCGTTAGATTTAATGATAAGTCGACTTTCAATTAAGACACTTAGTCGTGATTTGCGTTTAATTATTGAACGAATAACTGAAAATTCACCTCAAATTCAAAGCAATCAAAATAACATTTCAAATAAGAGAATCAAATCATCAAATGCTAATCAAACACGTTGTTATGCATGTCCTCGGAATGCGAACAAACAATGCACAATAAAGTGTGTAGATTGTCAAAAATTAATATGCAAAGAGCACCATATGGTTATCTATTGTACTAATTGTGCTGATAAAGATTACACCCAAAACGAATAATAATTTAATTATAATTTTTTAATCAAACCATTTTGTAATTTTATGTATTAAACTGAGAAATAATAAAATGTTTAGTAAACTATTAATAATTGATTTTTATTTAACATATTAAGGTTTAATTAACTATAACAATTTACAATAGTTATTGCAATTGATATATTTCAATGTTTGATAACATTTTAATTATATTATTTATTAATTTTAAATGATACGAAAACATACTCAATAGCTTTAATAAAGCGTTATTTATGTTGGCCTAAAAACCAGCTACGATACACTAAATATGACAATTTATTTTTCAGCCACGGTACAATTAAACCCTATAATTAAATTCCAACCACGATACAATTTACGTACTTTATTAACGATACACAGGAAGGGTTAAATTAAAATATATACAAGTACAAAATTTATTTCGTGCTTATTAATAATTTAAGAACTTACCTGTTGCATTCATAATTAATATTCTTGCTGATAATTATTTTATATTTCTATTCACATTTGCTTTAATGTTTAAACTGCATCTGAAATTTGAAATAAATACTACTCATTTTTAATGTTGCAAAATTTAATTGTAATTGTTAAATTCTTACAAGACAAATTTCTAAGTAATCAATCAATATAGATTAAAAGTTGCTTAAGATAAAATATAAACTTAAATAAAATATAAGTAAAATAAACTTGAATTAACATGTATTGTAAATACAGATAAAATGATATTTAAGTGCAGCTGCTATTTGTATTTTATCAATATTTTATCAAGGAAAAATAATTAGCAAACCAGGGTGAAATAATTTTTAAAAAATTGCATAGTAAAAATATAATACTCGATTAAATTGTTTATACAGTGCAACCTCTATTGTGACAATTTTACTTAGGGAAAAAACTTTTCATAAAAAACGGATTTAAAAATTAATTTGGATATTCTATATTTATAATCCAACCTCCTGATGATGAAACTCTTTCAATAAAAAACACTTCATTATGCATATGCCCGTTTCCTATACAGGGGTTGCACTGTATTGATTTGATCTTTGTCTATATAAAGCGCATAACATTATTATTTCTTGTTAAATAAGTTTTATTTGGGCGATATTGATTTTTAAAAATAATACAGCCTTTTATTTTCAACATGCTTCTATCATATTCAATATTATTATTTTTATTATCAATAACTCTTAAAGTAAATTGCGACCAGGGTGAATTTACAGGGAAACGATGGGTAGTGTTATGCTCAGGTGGAAGAAGTTGGGTGAATTATGCTTTTCATGTAAGTAATGTTTACTTTAAAACGATTAAGTTAAAATTGTTTAATGTTAAAAATTTGAATCATTTATTTACTAGGCTAATGTATACCACGCGTACCATATGTTTCGCGGGAACGGTATTCCCGATGAAAACATAATTATTATGCATTACGACGATATCGCTAACAATAGTGTAAACCCAACTCCCAGTAAAGTATACAATGATTACAATAAGACTGATGTCTATTACGGAGTGCCCAAACACTATACCGGCGATGATGTCAATCCTACCGTATGTTATTATATAATTTACCCTAGTCATAATATATTGTTAGATTTTATAATAGTTACAAATAGTTTGATAATTATTATTTGTGCAGAACTTTTTAGGTGTACTTAAAGGAGACGAGACATTAGCCCGGAGTGGGAAACCAGTGGTCAACAGTGGACCCGACGATCATATATTTGTTTATTTTGCCGATCATGGATCACCAGGTTTGTTTTAAACTTAAATTTTGATTATCATTTAATCTCTCTCTCTCTCTCTCTCTCTCTCTCTCTCTAATTAAATCAGTATAATTAATAAAACTGTAATTGCTTTAGTAAGTTTTAATATTTTAAAAACAACTCTCTCTCTCTCTCTCTCTCAACCATAATGTTTTTAGATATGATTCACTTCCCCTTTGAGTTCTTATGGGGTGAGGAGTTGAATGTGGCTCTACAGGAAATGCACCTAAACAAACGATATAGTAAACTAGTATTTTACCTAGATACATGCGAATCAGGTAATAATTTACGTGACTTATTAAATGTCTTTATTTATAAACTGCATATACCTACGAATTAATATAAATATTTATATTGTTATAATATTTAGGCTCAATGTTTTACAAACTATTGCCCAATAACATCGACGTGTATGCTGTGTCGGCCACATCACCAGAACAACTTGGTTGGCAGGCATTTTGCACTGAAAAAAATTTCCAAGCTTGCCATGGTGAGTTAGATAATAATAAAATTACAGTTAACACGTATTATTTATATTGTATATTATTAAATACATATATAACTGAATGACTTTATTGTATCTAGGCACATTATTCTCATACTACTGGATGAAAAATACTGAACTTAATGATTTTGGGAATGAAATAACATTACAACAGCAGTTTGAGTATATCTACTCATCGGCTAACAAAAGTAATCCGGATATAATTGATGAAACTCAACAAGCGCAACAATACGGTGATTTATCTATCGCAAAATTGCCCATATCACAGTTTTTTGGTATTAAAATTTAAAATATTATTATTAGTTATTTAATTATTTTGTAATTTTTAGGAAAGTCACCAAAATCAATTAGAAATGATATTCTATTAGATAATACACTGAACGATAGGGTAAATACTAGAGATGTGCCGCTATATATGGCTAAAATAGCTGTCGATGAAGCGTTGAATACCAATGAGAAAAATAGGTATACTTTAATTTTGAATGAACAATGTTATAGTTTTGATTTTTAACATAAATTTATTTATTTATTTAATAGGTATAATGTAGAGTTACATAAAGTATTGACTGGAAGACAATATGTTGACAAACATATGTCTGAATACGTGAATAGTATTCAACACTTACTGACAGTCGATAGCAATGCTATTCTAAACACTAAACAAGAGCTCAATAATAGACAGTGTTATCGAAAATTTGTCAATAATTATCACAATAATTGCTTTAATTTAAATCAGGTATCTATTCATTAATTTTATGTTTTAAACAAATATTAATTAATAATAATTAATTTACGACAGAATCCATACGTTTTGGGAAAACTGTATATATTTGTGAATATATGCGAAGAAACGCGTGAATCGAGTGATGCGGACATCAATGCTGTCAACCAATTGCTGATACAATATTGTCAACAAAACTATGTTAAATCTACAAATATAATTGTTTAGATTATAAAAAAAAGATATGCTCAAAATTTAAAATTAATAAAATACAAATGCAAAAAATATTGAATATTATGTCCACTGATTGCGGCACTCATTGTATTCTAACCAAGTTTATTAACTCATTATCTTAATTGGCGGCCATATACCCGGAAAATACTACACCATTCAGATATTCATATAACACATTATAATAGCAAATAGTTTAAATTATGAAATTGTTTTTATTAAATTTAATTATAACATTACATTAACATCCGGCAAAATTCAGTTTATCATAAAGTGAGCGGTCATTTGTACAGTAAATACCCATCACTTGTCTCACAAACTTCCGTTTTTGAAGCCATTGATTACGGCAATCATCGCAGTCCACGTGCGCTATTAACTTATTAGCCCTATTGGCGGCCATAAACCCGGAAAACACGGTAACATCCAGATG
The DNA here is from genome assembly GCA_905368565.1 of Medioppia subpectinata. NCBI lineage: Eukaryota > Metazoa > Arthropoda > Arachnida > Sarcoptiformes > Oppiidae > Medioppia > Medioppia subpectinata. The sequence continues at coordinate 5,125 of CAJPIZ010001182.1, read as the reverse complement.
GGGTCGACTAAGATGTTTGCGTATTGTTACTAATTGAAGTGTGACGGGTCGAGTGCCACCGGTGAATGCATTTTCACTAACAATGGCTGCGCAAAAAGTATCATGGGTAAAAAGTAAACGCACATTTGGTGTGAGTGGTCCGTCAAATGCCAACGCTTGGTCGCCTATAGTAGAGATGTTTACAGCCAAAAGTTCTATCATACGTATATTACCGCCCAAAGTCATGAATGTCCGGTTACTTATTGTATTAATACTATCATCAGATATGGTAATTCTCGATAATTTTTGTGCCCCTTTAAACGCATTTTGTTTAAATGAGCCCAGGTGCATTTCATTAAATCGTAGACGGCGCAATTCCGGTAAATTATTTACAACTGCCAAAATATCATTGGTGTCAGTAAGATTTAAATCGCGCATGTACAATTCTTGTAGCACGTGGGATGTGCCAGCAAATGCCTGGTTGTCAATGCGTTTGATTGATTGTATCCCGGTCATTTGAAACTCACTGAACTTAATATCCGCAAACGCCCCAGCTGGCAACTCTACTGTCCCAATTGCGTATATTATTAGACCTGTAAATATTTTATCTAGGCCGTTTAATTTGTGGCTGATATTTTGAAATACTGCGCGTATGTCAGTTATTTTATCGTCCCTGCATATTAAGTCTACACGATCGTTATACGCACTGCAAAAGCATGGTGATAATATGGCCGGATTAGATGGACAATCATCAATCGTAGATATGCCAGATATCAGGCATAATGTGATAACCAATAATAAGTATAACATTTCTGTACAAAAATTAAAAATTATTTAAATTTAAATAAATAAATAAAGAGAGAGAGAGAGAGAGAGAGAGAGAGAGAGAGAGAGAGAGTTGTTTTTAAAATATTAAAACTTACTAAAGCAATTACAGTTTTATTAATTATACTGATTTAATTATGATTGGTTTACTTTATAGAATGATCACATTACAAATATGAATACAATTATTTATATACTCTTATACAGTTGGTATTAATCTAAGATTTATGTAAGTATAACATGTAACTTTATAGTGCTACATGTAACACAATGTTATCCATTATTTGAAACTCCTAAAATTCCCATATTACCTGTACAAAATTTATAGGGATACTTTGGAGAAAACTTTAATAATGTTAATAATGTCATCATTTGAGCGGAATTAGTAAATTTTAATTAAAACATAATTTACAAAATGATTAAATTTAAACTAATTAAATAGATTTAACCAATTCTATTTCTCTGTTATGTTTAAACATATTAAGACCCGTGTAATATATAGGATACAAATATTTATAATTATCGATTGGTCATTGTTTGATCACATTTTTGTTCTATTATCAAAATTTTAAGGAATATAATAAATTTTTCGGAGCAGAACTACTTTCCTGGAAGATATTTTTAAAAATGGTAAATGGATAACTTCATGTAACTTTGTATAGAAACTTTAATATGTCCCAATCAGTTAACCTTGTTAATTAAACTAAATTAAATCATGTCATTTTATCGTGACAGGTGATATACACAATTATAAATCTCATAAGTCAATTTCAATAATAGTAAAATTATTAAGAAACCACTGAGTAATTATGGAATATTACTGCATAGAAAAATTAACAGCCACAAAAACAAACAGTTATTTTCTATATAAGCCTTAAAACATTATGAGTTTAATTTACTACAACTTAAATATACAGTAGATCTAGTAAACTAATATATTGCAAAACACAATAAAAGTTCTATGATGCATATTTCAAATTTAATACTATTACTAGCTTCAATAATTTTTGTCGAAAAATACGCGCATGGTGAATTTAACGGGAAAATATGGGTGGTCTTATGTGCGAGCGGTAATGGCTGGGGTAATTACCATTTACAAGTAAGTTAATTACATCACTTTCGTAAATGTATCATAATGTAAATTTTTATTTAACCTAGGCCAATATTTATCACGCTTACCATACGTTCCGTGGGAACGGTATTCCCGATGAAAACATAATAGTTATGCATTACGATGATATCGCCCACAATAGAAACAATCCTACCCCGGGTAAAGTATTTAATGAAGTGAATGGCAGTGATGTCTATCACGGAGTGCCCAAACACTATACCGGCGATGATGTCAACCCTACCGTAAGTTAACATAATATCTATGTAATTAATATAAATATATACTTTATATAATCTATTATTTAATTTGTGTAGAATTTTTTGGGTGTACTTAAAGGTGACCAAACATTAGCCCGGAGTGGGAAACCAGTGGTCAACAGTGGACCCGACGATCACATATTTGTCTTTTTTACCGATCATGGGTCACCAGGTTTGTTTTAAATTTAAATTTTAATCATGGTTTAATCTCTCTCTCTCTCTCTCTCTCTCTCTCTCTCTCTCAACATATATTTTAGATACAATTTACTTCCCATTTGAGTACTTATTGGGCGAAGAGTTAAACAGCGCACTAAAAGAAATGCATAGAGATCATAGATATGGCAAGTTGGTGTTTTACCTAGATACTTGTGCCTCGGGTAAAAATATAACAATATTTGAATGCTATTGGATTAGAAAAATTTTAATTACTGACACAAATTAAATATATATATATATAATTACTTACCCAGGCTCAATGTTTAATAAAATGTTACCCGATAACATTGACGCGTACGCCGTGTCGGCCACAGCCATTGATAATGAGAGTTGGAGCGCGTTTTGTGACGATAAAAATTTAAATGTTTGCCATGGTGAGTTTTTAAAACAATTAGTTTACTTGCATTAATATTTCTCAAAATACTAGTGTTGTATTTATAATCATTGTCAAACAGCCTTCTACCCGGCCTTCTTAACTAATATTAAAATTTCATTTAAAACGAAACTAATGATGACATCAGACATATTATACAACACTATTATTTTTATGCTAAAATTAAATTGTATTTGTAATAAAATAAATGTTACCATTTATCTAAAACAATGTTAGGTACTTTATTTTCGTATTACTTGCTTAAAAATATTGAGCAAAATATTGTAAATAAGGACTATACAATGCAAATGCAGTTTGAATATATTTACTCGTCGGCCAACACACGTCACCCAGAGATCATTGACCAGGTCCAACAAGCTAAACAATACGGTGATTTGTCTATTGCAAAATTACCAATGTCATATTTCTTTGGTATACTAATTTTAAATAATTTACTTTGCCTGTTTTTTAATAACTTTTTAATTTTTAGGAAAATCATCAAAATTGCTATAATTTATATTGCTTGTTTGTCAAAAATATGTTTGTGCATAAGCATACTACACCAAACATAATTTTAATTAAGTATCAATAACTAAACGTATTGCAATGCAATCTTTGTTTAAAAATAAACATTTTATGAATTTTCTAATGCTTTATTAAAACGTTTATTTTATTACAACATTTAACATGACTAATGTCACTTATATTAAATCATCATGATTAAATAAAATTAAAATGTTGTCCAGTAACACGTTGAATCCATGGTATATAAGCGGATACGCGAGTAAATACATCCGGATTATCCAAGCAGTTACCCCAAGAATAAACACCTTCCAACACCCAGCCAACCTCCCCAAGTCGACAGCTTAGGGGTCCTCCACTGTCACCTTTACAAGTATGTTTACTACTATCATGATTCACGGCGCACAATTGCTTATTTTGCTGAAAAATTACTGTAACAATAATGAGTTAACGTTATGATTATTTATCACACAGAAATATTCTTTATATATATTTAGTAATTATTATAACAACCCAACGCACGTTAAATAATTATATCATATAAATTTTATGAATTAATGTTAAATTAAGCTTAAATAATCAGCCCTGATATTCTAAAAGCAACGATTATTTTATTAAACAAAATTTTGTTTTAATAATAGAATATAATAATAGATATATAAAAAATGTTTTTACGTGTATAATATTAATTACTTACGCTTGGCATCCCAATTACAAGTAGAATTACTAGCGATTGCTAATTCGACCTCTTGCAATTCGTTTGAGAGGACATAATATGCGGCCACGGTGCTTCCCCAACCGGTGGCCGTGCACTTAGTCCCCAAACCAAGTGTCGTGTCAGCCCATGGCAGGCAAATTGGCTCAAAAAGTCTATGCTTATCAATTAGATCTAGTGGTTCGCTTAACTTGAGCAGGGCGATATCATCACGCATATTTGTGTTATTATAACCAGGGTGTACGTGATGCTTAAATATGATTTTTAAATATACATTTGAATTAAAAATTTTTAAATAATAAAATAACGTACTGTATTTAAAATAATATTTAGAAAAAACATTATAATGAAATAAATAAAACTAGTACTAACTTCACTGATGTTTGCGATATGTTCAGTGCCTTCGCGTTCATTAATATTATAATCACCAAAAGTGACGGATTTTATCTCGGGATGACTACAGTGGGCGGCACTCAGTATCCACTGATCGCTAATCAGCGAACCACCGCACCATGGTATATATTGGCTGGGGTTAGACAAATTGTTATGGTAATTAGTTCTAACCATCCAGGGCCACTTTCCATGTTCTGCAACATCACCGTTGATTACACGGGTAAATATGGTTGAATTGCCACAGTGCCCCCTCCATGCAGCAAACGCTTGTGCCGATAAACACAGTAACATTACTGCTATGGAAAATAATTGATTATACATTATAATTATTAGTATTGTTAGCAATTAATGTTTGTTAATTCAACTGATTTAACAATAACTACTGATTTTACTAAATTTGTAAGCAGTCTTTATATACCAATTTTTAATAACACTAAACTGTAACTAATTAAATTTAAAATCTGCGTAAACGTTATATTAGTAATTAATTAAAAATTGATATTTTTATTTAAATATAATAAACTTGTCAATTAGGAGATAAATTCGGAATTATTAGCAGAATAAAAAATAATACCTTTACTCATAATACATAATACAGTACTTATAATATGAAGCATACATATCTAGGTGAACAAAAAAGTCATGTCCAAAAATGATACCTGAACTTTAACTTATATTTTTGTAAGTAAAACACATGCTTATAAGACAAAGCTCTTTGTTATACAAATCTACTT
>CAJPIZ010001181.1:0-18015 GCA_905368565.1 Medioppia subpectinata | reverse complement strand
CAAAATCGGGTGCTTTAACAGTACTAATATCGCTCGTCGGTGCTAACAAAATGTTATGTTAAAACCGAATTCTGTTAAAATCGCGCCTGTCAAAACCGAATGTCTACTGTATATATAAAATATTATTGGTATAAATAATGGCAGATAATGGAAGGCTTGACGTGTAGATAGAATTACGAAAATAGCTTTACTATTTAAGTTAACAATCATAAGCATCAAAAACAAAGTTTAATTAATTGTGCTTGATTACCTATCTAGCACCATTTTTAATAATATATTGTATTTAATAAGATTTCAAGGATTGCCTTTAATTATATTTTATTATATTATATTATTTATAAAGCATTTACAAAAAAAAATAAACAATTTCCACTATTATTAAAATAGTTGTTAACATTTGTCCAAATATTAACGCATAGAAAAATATTTGAATATCAATAAGATTTAAAGCATGAAAATCTTGTTTTAAGTCTACGGCTATCATTGTCGGTTTAGTTTTCATTTTGTCTAATATGCGTTCAGTTCTGGCAATGATCTTGTTCACTTTCATTCTCCACATAAATAGACCTGTCTCAACCATTATGGGAAATCTATTTTTAAATTAAACAAACATAATAATTATCAATGTATTAAAGCATCAATTAATTTGTTTTGTATAATTATTTAACTACTTCTGTTTGAATCGCTGTTTAAACATTGGATTAAAGCCTTTCCGAACCAATAGGCCATCAATTGTTAACATTATGTTTTCAGTGGACTTATGGAGGGATAGACTCGGGTTTAATGATATAATGTCATCGATTTTATTCTCAGATACTGCTAATACCGAATTACCATCTATTATTGGCTCAAGTAAACTGACCGTGTACAACTCACTGCGATCAATAAACTTGTAATTTAGTTGTGGGTTCTTATCCTTGATACATAATTAATTACATATTCATTTAGTAAATAAAATGATTTAAATGTATAAAATTAAACAGCAATACTTGAAGATAGTGTTGGTAGCCATAATAAGCAGGGTAGGTTAATACAGTCACTTCTTCATTGGCTTTGGTGTCGACGATGTCTTGCAATGAGTTTATGGTAAACACCGGACTGTTTGCCAGATTTGATAGAAAACCACTCGTAAACCATTGCATCAAAAACGTACAGTTGATTAGCCATAGGATGAACACAATGCTGGTAAATGATCTTGTTTGTGTGTATTTGCTTATTGTTGCTATAAATTAAATTTTATAAATTAAAAATTTACGATTTATAAAATTTACAAAGTTTACATTATTTATATAAGTTACTAAAACCTACATTTGCTTAATAATATCAACATGTAATCAAACAATACTTTTATTATGATCTCAATCTTATCATCATGTTTGTTAATGTGACGATCATAAATTACATGATTAAGAACGGTCACTGATGTATTTACAACCAATGCAAATAATATGGCTATCCATAAAGTTATATTAAATGTGTCTAGCAGGGTAAATTTGCCATATTGTTGCACCTCGCTCGATAATATGGAGATTAGATTAAAAACAAAAGTCGGGTACAATAACTCGCTTATTGATAATCGATCAGGGTTACAAGTCATCCATATACTTGACATATCGGTTCTCTGTGTGAGAATATAATATATTTATCTAGCATTTAGATTTATGCAATATATAATTTTATCTAGTTAATACATTCTGCTTGAGATCAGCCATAATCCCAGTCCAACTGCCATTTGCTAACAAAACTCCTCCAATGCTTTGAAATGCGGGCACAAATGTTACGCTACATATAAACGTATATAAACGCTTTATTACATAAGTTATATTGATATACAAATGAAAATGTTATAAAGTTTAAGTTGTTAACTCTACTCATAAAAATATATTCAATCTTCAGACATATAATACTTTTTTAATTAATTGAAATTAATATTTACCTGCATTTCATAGCATTATATATAAAATCAATGATAAACGAGTAGTCGCCACATATTTTGTATAAATCATTGTTTAATCGTCGATACTATCGGAAGGAATAAAATTAATTTTATTTAAATAAACGTTTTTAATATTAAAAATTTACGGTGTTTTTGGAAAGGGATATCTTAATGTTACAACTGATATCAATAATTGATCTTGGTGTTTGTGATAGATTTTGTATATTTCTCAAAAACATACAGTTATTATTTTCCATAATTACTAAATAAACAATTATAAGTTAATATTGAAATTGTATATTAACTCATATATTTGACAACTTTAGCTAAGAACTTCTAAGCAATAAAAATTCATCCAAGATATATAAATAAATATAAAGTTTTTATTTATTAATTCTAAACTATACTAATTAGAGATGTTTTGCGTTAAACTCAAATTGCTAATACTATTAGTAATAATATTGCATTATTTTATTGCATTTTTTAAATGTATTAAATTATCCAATGTAAAGACAAAATATCCTTTGCTTTACATTATTTGCTAAAATTTATTTTGAATTCAGCATCTAACATTTAATGCTAGTGTAGCAACATAAATTACAATAATAATGATTAATAATTTATAAACAGCATAAAAGTTGTTTTGAAAAAGAGTTGTTAATAACAACTTGTTATGTAATTAACTATAATATGTTTTTGGATGTAAATCAATTCAATATCGATTAAATTATTAATAATATCAAAATTCATATTTAAAAAATAACAAATATAATTAACTTTTATATAGATTATTTTCATTACATTACATACATGTAATGTACGGCAGATTTTTAAAATTCCATAGATTCCCCATGTTGCCGAGACGGAAAATAGAGGGAAACTATGGACAATAAAAAGTGAATGAGGGAAATGCCGAACAAGGGGAAAATATTTTTAATAATTTTGATTATTTTAAGTATTTTTATGTATAAATAGTTTCAAAAGTATAAAAATTTATAAAAATAATCTTATTTAAAATAGTAGTCAATTACTTTTATAATGTTTTTGATGAATAACAAAGAATTGATTGTCACTCATATAGCAGTACGTGATCATTTAGCGCAATTATCACATTTTGATTTTAAAATAATTTACAAATTGATTTAAATTAAATTAATTAAATAGATTTTACCAAATCTTCCTCTCTATTATGTTTAAACATGTTAGGGCACATGTAATAAATACGATAAAAGTATTTATACACGTCGATTGGTCATCGTTTGACCACATTCTTGTCTTATTTTCCCAATTTTAAGAAATATAAAGAATTTTCCGGCGCAAAACTATTTTCCTGGAAGATATTTTTCAAACATGGGAAATGCCGTTCATTACATACATGTAAAATTTTGTATGTATGCAAAAATTTCTCTTGATTGGATAATGTTTTATAAGTCAGTAAATTAAATTTCAAACAAATAAAATAAATTAAAATACTATTGAAATAATTATTTAATTAATTAGTATGTTTTGTAACAATAAATAAATTTACAATAAATACATTTATAAATCAATAAGACAATTCGTTTTAAAGAGAATAAAATTAATCTTTAATTTAAGGTAAATTAATCCTAATAATTTTAACAGGTATATATTTATCAAATAACTAACAGACAGAAGTATGGACATAACTTATGTCACATAAGCATGCACATTTTGTGGTCAATATTGGGCACTCAAACTATACAACTGTTTACATGTATTACTAATTTGTTTCTCGACTGAAGAGGCGGTGAATATAATGACTAAAAATAACATAAAACACAATACGAGTGCATAAAAGAGGACGAGTTTAACGACAAACACGGCTGTCGTAAGCCTTACCATAAATATGAGCAAAACTATTATCGATCCCAACAATAGCCAAACGGATAGAAAATATTTTGACCAAAAGGTTATGTTATAATCATCGATCTCAGCGCACACACCATTCAACTTGGCAATTACTCCCTGTAACTTACCATGCACATTAAACTTCCGACTACGTGCCATATTCATAATGGTTGTATTTAATATATTGATCTTGATTTTTAGATATTTACACATTAGATAAAAATAGCACAATTGCCACAACAGTATATTGTAATTCTGATAGGAGGCATAGGATAGCAAAAGGGTGTTGGGAATGCCGTACACTATAACCTCCCATAATGAACATTTTATAACATAAACATACAGACATATTAGGCCAAAAACAAACGTGGTCCTTGTAGTGATAAACTTAAACACACGGAACATAAGTTTTGATGTATGTAAAAATTGGGAAACGGATTTGTTATTAGGCAATCCAATTGTGTCGGGTGTGCACCCGCCGGACATCATGATAAATACTCGCATAAACGTGGGTTCAACTGTACGCCAGTGATTATACACGTAAATCGCTTGTATGCTTATGTTATGCAGACTGAATAGTATGGCCCCGATCTTGAAGTAGTACTTCAGGCCTACCAATCGGGTGGCGTCGCCTAGTATTAAGTACCATATGTAATGTCCATCAGGTATATTGACCAAGATTAGTTGTATTATTGCATACGACAATATAATACCCGCAACTAGTATTGGGTGCGATGTGCATGGTCGTTTGATTTGTATATTGGGTTTATGTAATAATAACCCAATTCTGTACAATTGATTGTTTGCTGATTGTATTCGCAATTCTTTAGGCAATAATTCATTGCATTTAATGCCAGACATTGTTTGTATTCAATAGACGTAAGGAATATATCTATTTTAAAATATGAATTTTAACAAACATACGTAACATTTAATATCCGTAATGTATAGAATTAATTTACTTGTGTGCTACAGAATAAATGTCCAGTATTTAAATTTTTGAATATAACATAATACTGAACAACATTTTGAGAGAAAAATAATTAGCATTAAAAATAAAGCAAAATATATAAAGATTTTATTTTTTCTTTATATAATTAGATAATAATATTACAAATTACTGTACAATAAACATAGAATAACATTAACATGAGTTTTTGGTCATTAATTAAATTACCAATTAAAAGTAATATTTAGTGATATTTATATAAATGTAATTTGTAAAACTATTTATTTGATCATTAAATATAAATAATATTATACCAGATAAAAATTTATAAATAATATTATGAAAAGTCACAAACATTGTAATAACTTTTAATTACTAACTCGTAAATAAAAAACGAAATATTGCAATATTAAAAATAAATTATAATTATTGTAGTTTTTATTCATATTTAAATAATACTATAATTAGATTAAAACCTAATTAAACATAAATTTAAATTGTCACATAGCTATAAATTATTGTAATATTTTTAACATTTAGAAAACTAAGACTTATTACGTAAATTATATTATTAACAATAGCAATGTCTTTTTAAATAAAATAAAGTGATAATGAATGCTAACATTGAGAATATGAATTCAATCATTATTACAAACGTGGTTAAAGTGTGACCGCATATTAACGCATAGAAAAACAGTTTGATATCAATTAGTTTTAACTCATGATAAGTCTCTGAATTCGTTGATTCAATGGCAAGTTTAGCCTTTAATTCTGATAATATACTCTCGGTTTTGGCAATGATCTTGTTCACTTTTATTCGCCAGTGCAATAGACCCGTCTCAACCATTAATGCAAACCTAAGTCACAATACGAAACAAGCATAATTAGTTAATCACTATATATTTGTTAAATTACTTTTGTTTGAATCTTTGTTTAATCCATGGATTAAGATCTTTGCGAACTAATAGACCAGATATGGCTAACAGTGTGTTTTCAAAGGATTTGTGAAGTGATAGGCATGGGTTTAATGAGAGTATATCATCGATATCCAGCTCGTCTGCAATCAATACCGATTTACCGTCGATTATAGGTTTAAGAAAACTGACCACGTACAAATCATTTGCTTCAATAAACTTGTATTTTAATTGTGGATGTTTATCCTAATTAAAATAAAAAACATTTATTGTATTAATAGTTTAATGTTATAACATTAATATCCTGGATAATGGATATACTGCATGTTATACCTTAAGATATCCTTGATAGATGTAGTAACTAGGGTTAGTCAAGACAGTAAGTTCATGGTTATAATTAGTATCCAGAATATCTTGCAATGAATTTATGGTAAACACCGGACTATTCGTCAGATTTGATTGAAAACCACTAATAAATAATTGTATCAGAAATACACAACTGATTATCCATACAATAAAAACTATATTGGCAAATGTCCTTGGTTGCGTATATTTGCTTATTGTTGCTATCAAATTAATAAAATCATTTATAATATAGAGATTTATTTATTGTAACATACATTTTCCCAATAGGACTAACATGTAATCAATCAACACACACAGAATAACCTCGATATAGTTGAAATAATTATTTGTTAATGTATGAATGTGATTCATAACCGTAATCAATCCACTTATAATCATTGAGAGCAATATTGCTATCCATAATGTTGTACTAAAAGTGTCCAGCATGGTTAACTTGCCAACGAGTTGCATCTCGCTCGATAAAATGCTTAGTTGATTACTAATTACAGTCGGATATAGTAACTCGCTTATCGATAGCCGATCACTCGTACAAACCATATAGTTGTCAGTTATATCGGTTCCCTATATTTATTGAAAAATACATGTTACTTAAAATTGATATACGTTATTATTATTAATTATAATAATTATTTATTGCATTATTCTCAATTCCAGCCATAATTCCAGTCCAACTGCCATTCGGTAACAAAACACCTCCGATATCGTCAGAAGAAGGTATAAATGTTATTCTAAAATAAAATTAATCTAGATTTAAAACTCTCCATATAAAGTTAAAAACGCAATGAAATTTTTATTTTACCACAATAATTTATGACACAATAATCACTATAAAGTGTGTTAATGGGTCATTTAAAATATGATTATAATATTTATGCCATGATTAACTTAACAAATGATTTGAAATAAATAAATTTGATATTTACCCGCATTTCACATAGTTGTATATTAAATCTATGATGATAAAATAGTCGCCACATATCTTGTAAACTGATTTGTTTATTTGTTGATACTATTAATATAAAAACATTTACAATAATTTTTATTCTAGAGTAGGAATTTTAATATAATTTACATAGATATTGAAGATTGGAATTCTAATGTTACAAGTTGTATCACTAACCAAACTTGATGATTGTAGCAAAACATTAATATTTGATAAAAACACACAGTTTTTACCATTCATAATGAAAAGCAAAATAACAGTTAAAAATATTTTAAATAATTAAAAATTTGGCGTAGTGAATAATGTTACAATGTACTTTACATAGCTGATATCTTATTATCCAGAATAATTTTTATTATTGATTAATTTATAAAAACATTTGTTTGTTATGTTAAATAAACATTATTAGAAAACACGGTAATATCAAAATTTATAAATGAGAAACATAATTTACTGTTATATAGTTTTTTATTATTATACATATTTTTATTGCACTACATTTGTATGCAACCATTTAGCTTGATTAAATAATGTCATTTAATTTAGTAAATAAAATTTCAAAAAAATAAACAAAATAATAATATACTTTAATAAACATAAATATAAATTGTCAAACAGTTATAAAACTAATTAACTTATCATGTGGATTATATTTATGACATTATCAATGTCTTTTCAAATAAATATAAAGTGATAATGAATGCTAACATTGAGAATATGAATTCAATCATTATTACAAACGTGGTTAAAGTGTGACCGCATATTAACGCATAGAAAAACACTTTGATGTCAATTAGTTTTAACTTATGATAAGTTTCTGAATTCGTTGATTCAATAGCAAGTTTAGTTTTTACTTCTGATAATATACTCTTGGTTTTAGCAATGATCTTGTTTACTTTTATTCGCCACATAAGTAGACCTGTCTCAACCATTACTGTAAATCTAGTTCACATTACGAAAAAACAATTAATAAATATACTAAACATTATTATGTATTTATTTAATTACTTTTGTTTGAATCGTTGTTTAATCCATGGATTAAGATCTTTGCGGACCAATAGACCAGATATGGCTAACAGTGTGTTTTTGGTAGACTTATGAATGGGTAGACTCGGATTTAATGCCATGATATAATTAATTTCCTGCTCGTCTGCAATCAATGCCGATTTACCATCAATGATAGGTTCAAAGAAACTGGCCATGTATAAATCATTTGGTCCAATAAATTTATATTTTAATTGTGGATGTTTATCCTTATGGAATAAATAATAAATATTAATTTAAATTATCATTATATTTTTTTGTGTTAACTAAAGACTTTACATTTAATTTATTAATCAATAAATCACCTTAAGATATGCTTGATAGCTGTAGTAAAAAGGGTTAATGAGCAATGTCAGTTCATGGTTATAATTATTATCCAAAATATCTTGCATTGAATTTATGGTAAACACCGGAGTGTTTGCCAGATTTGATAGAAAACCACTCATAAATAATTGCATAATAAATACACAATTAATTATCCATATATTAAAAACAATATTGGCAAATGTTCTTGGTCGCGTATATTTGCTTACTGTTGCTATAGTATAAAAATTAAAAAATATAAGTTATTTATCCATGACTAAATATATTTTATCTTACATTTTCCTAATAGAATTAACATGTAATCAAGCAAAATGCACAAAATAACTTCCATGGTATTAAAATAGTTATTAAAGTCTGTGTAAATGTGATTTAAAACCGTAATCGACACGCTTATGATCAATGATACGAATACCGCTATCCATAATGTTGTGCTGAACGTGTCCATCATGGTCAACTCGCCAACTAGTTGCACCTCGCTCGATAATATGCTTATTCGATTACTAATTACAGTCGGGTATAGTAACTCGCTTATCGATAGCCTATCACTTGTGCAAACCATATAGTTGTCAGTTATATCGGTTCTCTATATTCATTGAAAAATACATGTTACTTAAAATTGATATAATTTAAATATTTTTTAATATATTTATTACATTATAATTAATTCCAGCCATAATTCCAGTCCAACTGCCATTTGCTAACAAACCACCCCCGATGTTTTTATTAAAATGTACAAATGTTATTCTAAAATAAAATAATTGCATTTTAGTATTAATTTCATTATATAATATAATCTAGATTTTAAACTCTCCATATCAGGCTAAAAACTTGATGACATTTTTGTTTTACCACAATTATTTGGATCATTTAAAATGAAGTTATTATATTTATGCCACAATTAACAAATGAAATAATTAAAATTGATATTTACCCGCATTTCACATAGTTATATATCAAATCTATGATGATAAAATAATTGCCACATATCTTGTAAAGTGTTGTGCTTATTTGTTGATACTATTAATGTAAAACACATTTACAATAATTTTTAATTTAAAGTAAAATTTTTAATTTAATTTACATAGATATTGATGAGTGGTATTCTAATGTTACAATTTGTATCACTAACCAAACTTGATGATTGTAGCAAAACATTGATATTTGTTAAACGCATACAGTTTTTATCATTCATAATGAAAAACAAATTAATTTTATTTTAATATTATTTTTTTAATGATCAAAAATTTAATTTATCTTAAACATTTGGTGTATTGAACAATATTACAATGTTCATAGCTGATATCTTACTAATAAACATGTTTATTATTGATTCATTTGTGTAAAAGTTTGTTTATTTTATTAGATAAACATTAATAGAAAACATAATATCTGAATTCATAAATAAGAAATAATTTACCTTTATAGTATAAAGTATATAAGTGTATAAAGTTTATACATTATATTTTATTTACATTACATTTGTAATTTATCTTGATTAAATAATGTTATTTAATTTAGTAAATTAAATTTCAAATAAATAAAACAAACTAAAATAACATTAAACTACAGTATTTATTAAAAACATAGCTATATTTTGTTACAATAAATAAATTAAAAACATATTTATAAATCAATAATACTGTCATTAACTATGTTATGACAAGCATGCACATTTTGTGGCCAATACTGGGCACTAAAACTATACAATTGTTTACATGTTTTATACATTTGTGTCTCGACTGAAGAGGCGGTGAATAACTAGGTCTGAAACTTTTGTTTTTATTGTATATTGTAGTATGAGTCATTTATATGTTTCACATTATAAGCAACACAGTATGATTGTATTGATCTTGTGATAAATCTGCAATTACACTATAATATATAGAAAATGATCCCAAAATGATCTAAAAATTTCAGCCCTATGAATAACCTCCAATAATGAACACTTTATTACGTAAACATACAGACATATTAAGCAAAGAACAAACGTGGTTCTTTGGTTATAAAAGTTAAGGCCTGAAATAAAACTTTTGATGTAGTGAACAATATTACAATGGCTGATATCTTTATAGCTGATATCACAATCTAAATCCACATGTTTAATTTATAAAAACGTTTGTTAATTTTGTCAAATAAACATTAATAAAAAACATTAATCAAAATTCATAAATAAGAAATTACATACATATTTTAGATTTATAAGGTATAAATTATACAGTACTAGTTAAATAATTAACTAAACATTATTAAGTAATTGCAATTCAAAGTGGAGCACATCTCTAGCCATTGAACCGAATGTATTGCTCAGCGACTCAACAATTGTCTCATTAAAGCGGTAAACGGCGGGTGTTTTGCGGTCTAAACACCAATTGATTGCCGACAACTCGTCGCCTCTAATCAGGAAATGTATTGAATAATAGCCACTAGTTTTCCAATCATTGGCCTCAGTGTATAGATAGGGACAGATTGAGGGCCGGCACCCAAACTGGCCGTCCATACGGTGTATAAGGTGTGGCTGTTTATTGATCACCTCCAGCACAGGCCGTTCACCCGCGTTATAATACCATTCACTCGGATTGTATTCGCGGTACGTTTCGTAGTATTGAGATAGGAATCGAGCATTTTTATGTGCTAGGTTGGAAAATAAATATTGTATATTAATTGCATTTTTAGTTATATAAAATTGATTTATTTTTAACCACGATTCATATATAAAGAATGTGGTTTATAGGATTGTTCGGCCCCCCACCCTATGGGATTTAACATGGGATCCCAGCTTAAGTCTATGGCTATACTTTAACATGGGGTTCTTGAGTTTATGGGGAATTAACATGGGTAATGCTAAGTCTATGGCAATGCTAAGTCTATGGCAATGCTAAGTCTATGGCAATGCTAAGTTTATGGATAATGCTAATCCTATGTACTTGTATTAAATCTATAGTCAATGCTAATCTATTCTTTGAGCATCACCCGAATCGTAGTTAACGTATAGCATCGCTGTGTGTGAGTTGTTTTATAGATGTTGTAATTATTGACTGATAGTAATGTTTTGCTGCAGTGTATGCTAACTTTGGAGTAAACATTACTGACTTGTGACTCACATGATGTTTGCATTTGGGCATTTGGACGGTCATATGGCCAAATGGCCGCCATATGTAATAAATGGCGCAACGCTAGGTGTGAGTCACAAGTTGTGAGCACACAATAATTGATTGTTGATAAAAATATATTTAAAATTTTACTTTTAGTAAAACTTACCAATTAAGATTTGATTACAAAGCAGCTTTTCGTTTTCGAAATCAATGGTCATTTCGTATTTATAAAACGGGTTAAAACTTTTGATAACATAAACATCGCGGTCGAGATAAACGCCGCCAAATTCGCGGAGCACTTGAATGCGTGTGACGTCCGCCGCGTGCCATAAGTTGTTCTTTGCACTCAGTTTATGACCAAACACTTCGGTCGGCCTATCAATGGTCCGTACGGTTAACTCAGTGCCCGTCAGGCGGGCTATGGCTACCACACGGCGCCAGCGGTCACCCCGTAGTTCGCGGCAATCGCAGTGAATGTATATTCTTTTAAAGTTATTTTTAATGATTTACAATTTAATTCATTTTAAACGTTTGGTGTAGTGAATAATATTACAATGTTCATAGCTGATGTCTTATTAATAAC
The DNA here is from genome assembly GCA_905368565.1 of Medioppia subpectinata. NCBI lineage: Eukaryota > Metazoa > Arthropoda > Arachnida > Sarcoptiformes > Oppiidae > Medioppia > Medioppia subpectinata. The sequence continues at coordinate 5,995 of CAJPIZ010001181.1, read as the reverse complement.
CATGTTTATTATTGATTAATTTATAAAAATGTTTGTTTATTTTGTTAAATAAACATTAATAGAAAACATGAATTAAAATTCTTAAATAAGAAATGACAAACATATTTTACATTTATACCGTATAAAATTTATACTATAAATTATACTTTACAGTACCATTTAAATAATTAACTAAACTTTATTAAGTAATTGCAATTCAAAGTGAAGCACATCTCTAGCCATTGAACCAAACGTATTGCTCAGCGACTCAACAATTGTCTCATTAAAGCGGTAAACGGCGGGTGTTTTGCCGCCTAAACACCAACCGACGAACGATAACTCGTCGCCTCTAATCAGGAAATGTATTGAATAATAGCCACTAGTTTTCCAATCCTTGTTGGCCTCAGTGTATAGATAGGGACAGATTGAGGGCCGGCACCCAAACTGGCCGTCCATACGGTGTATAATGTGTGGCTGTTTATTGATCACCTCAAACACAGGCCGTTCGCCCGCATTATAATACCATTTACTCGGATTGTATTCGCGGTATGTTTCGTAGTATTGTGATAGGAATCGAGCATTTTTATGTGCTAGGTTAAAAAATAAATATTGTATATTAATTGAATTTTTAGTTATATAAAATTGATTTATTTTTTATAGAAGTTGTAAATTACAATTATTCTGATTCAGAGCTACTATCGCAGCCATAGTGACAGTGCGAGTGCTGGTGAGTAATTAGATGTTTGCTTGAGAGTAAAGCAACACTTGAGCACACAATTGATAAAAGTTGATATTTAAAATTTTACTTTTAGTAAAACTTACCAATTAAAATTTGATTACAAAGCAGGTTTTCGTTTTCGAAATCAACGGTCATTTCGTATTTATAAAACGGGTTAAAACTTTTAATAACATAAACATCGCGGTCGAGATAAACGCCGCCAAACTCGCGGAGCACTTGAATGCGTGTGACGTCCGCCGCGTGCCATAAGTTGTTCTTTGCACTCAGTTTATGGCCAAACACTTCGGTCGGCCTATCAATGGTCCGTACGGTTAACTCAGTGCCCGTCAGGCGGGCTATGGCTACCACACGGCGCCAGCGATCACCCCGTAGTTCGTGACAATCGCAGTGAATGTATATCCGGTCCGGGCGTTGATTTTTGAGCACCGATAGTATGCTAATAAAGTGGGCGAAGTGTATCTCACTTACATTAAACAACACATAGTGTATAATATTGGGCACTATATTGAAGGGTAAACCCCGTATGTTGTACTGATCCGGAGGGTCCGGTGTTACGAGCGGTGACTGTATTTGTTGTTTACAGTTATAGCACGAAATGTCGGAAAAGTTGTATACAATTTTGATGAATGTAAAACACATTAATATCATAACAATGATCCAAAAAATGTTACGTGCTAATTTTTGTGTTTTGACCATGGTGCTTGTTTTGGATTCACACAATGTACGATATAGTTAATGAAATATTATGAATGTAAACATTATTTACTTTAAGTGGAGTTATAGTTACGTTATCATTCAAGTGGAGCCAAACGTCTTTTCCATACAATTGTATCAAAAATCATTTATACAGTTATCTTAATAATAAAGATATTTTTATTACATTACATTTGTATGTAAAAATGTATCTTAATCAAATAATTAATTAAATAAAACAAATTAAAATAATATTGAAATGTTACGATCAATTAAGTACAAACATATTTATTAATCAATATGATAAATAAAAGTTGTAAAGGAATAAAATTAATTTTTAATTTTAGGTAGATGAATTCTTACTGGTGATTTTAACAATAGTATATTAATCTAATATCTAACTAAATACATAATTGTAATTTAATTTATATTAAACTACAATTTAATCTATTTTTTAATATTGTTCATTAAGTATGTTATGATAAGCATGCACATTTTGTGGCCAATACTGGGCACTAAAACTATACAATTGTTTACATGTTTTATACATTTGTGTCTCGACTGAAGAGGCGGTGAATATAATGACCAAAAATAATATAAAACACAAAATAACGGCATTAAAGATGATGAGTTTGACGACAAACAGGGTAAATTATATCACTGACAATATTAATGTCTTTTTAAAATAAATATAAAGTGATAATAAAAATTAACATTGAGAATATGAATTCAATCATTATTACAAACGTGGTTAAAGTGTGACCGCATATTAACGCATAGAAAAACACTTTAATATCAATTAGTTTTAACTCGTGATAAGTTTCTGAATTTGTTGATTCAATACTGTCGTGGTTTGGCTTTCAGTTCTGATAATATACTCTCGGTTTTAGCAATCATCTTGTTCACTTTTATTCGCCAGTGTAATAGACCCGTCTTAATCATTAATGCAAATCTAGATAGAAAAAAGCATAATTAGTTAATCATATATTAATAATAATAATATAATATTATTATGTATTTATTTAATTACTTTTGTTTCAATCGTTGTTTAACCCGATGTCCTGTTCATCTGCAATCAATGCCGATTTACCATCAATTATAGGTGTAAGAAAACTGACCATGTATAAATCGTTTGCTGTGATAAATGTATATTTTAATTGTGGATGTTTATCCTTATTGAAATAAATAATAAATATTAATTTTGATTTTAATGCCAATGGTTAAAGTGTCGTAACAAAAATAGTGAAAAATTAAAAATCTTTGATACATGTCCAAAATAGTGGTTAACGGATAGCATTGCGTGTAAACCTTGTTTTTTGTATTTACCATATATTTAATTTAGTAATCGATAAATTACCTTAAGATATGCTTGATAGTTGTAGTTAGTCGGGTCAATGAGTACTGTCAGTTCATGGTTATAATTAGTATCCACAATATCTTGCAATGAGTTTATGGTAAACACCGGACTATTTGCCAGATTTGATAGAAAAACATTAATAAATTAATAAAATTTCAATAAAAATTACTAAATGTTAAATTAAGTAAAATTTGCAAACCACATCACTTATTATAATGTTACAAGTATCGACTACAGAATAATTATTGGTACAAATAATAACTAATTAAATATTTTTCGTTTGTTTATTTTGTTAAATAAATATTAATAGAAAACATGAATTAAAATTCTTAAATAAGAAATGACAAACATATTTTACATTTATACCGTATAAAATTTATACTATAAATTATACAGTACCATTTAAATAATTAACTAAACTTTATTAAGTAATTGCAATTCAAAGTGTAGCACATCTCTAGCCATTGAACCAAACGTATTGCTCAACGACTCAACAATTGTCTCATTAAAGCGGTAAACGGCGGGTGTTTTGCCGCCTAAACACCAACCGACGAACGATAACTCGTCGCCTCTAATCAGTAAATGTATTGAATAATAGCCACTATTTTTCCAATCATTGTTGGCCTCAGTGTATAGATAGGGACAGATTGAGGGCCGGCACCCAAACTGGCCGTCCATACGGTGTATAATGTGGGGCTGTTTATTGATCACCTCATATACAGGCCGTTCGCCCGCGTTATGATACCAACCACTCGGATAGTATTTGCGGTAAGTTTCGTAGTATTGAGGTAGGAATCGAGCATTTTTATGAGCTATGTTAGAAAATAAATATTGTATATTAATTGCATTTTTAGTTATATAAAATTGATTTATTTTTTATAGATGTTGTAATTATTGACTGGTAGTAGTGTTTTGCTGGAATGTATGCTAACTAAGGTTGGTAAATTAAATGATTTTTTAAAAAGCTATGTAATTTACATTGTAAAATACAAAAATGCACGTAATTTACATGTCCTTTTACTTACTATGGGGAAAAATTAACATTGTTTATAAATTAAAATTTAGCTATTTAATTGCTTTATTAACACTAATTATACATGGTAGAACCTTTTAAAACTAATTCATCATTAATTATTTTATATTCTACAATCAAATTAATTGTTTCTAAATTTATACGTTTTATTAAATTTGTATACAGTAAAACCCGATTATAAGAAAATTATATTTTATACGAGTTGCGTATTCAATCATTGATTTACTGATTTTAATCGATTATTATTTTTGCAAGAATGTAAAATTTAAAATAGGGAGATGTAAAATACACCGTAAAATAATGGTTTGTCATATTGATAACTAAAGCATATCATATCGTGCAAATGCATGTTTTTACCGGTTAGTTATATAAGTTTGGGACTTAGGGGGCAAACGAATCACATAATAAGGGGTGTTTTGACAAACTTTTATTTTGCATATAAATGCATATTTGGCTCATAAATGCATATAACTGCATATTTGGTCCTAAATCATAAAAACGCATGAATTTACTCAAAAATCATAACTAAACATGAATAAACTGTTTATAAATTTACAATTAATTGAAATTAATTATAGTTTACAAGGAAATATTAATTTATGAGGCAAATATCTATTTAACTTTCATTAGATAGTAGTGATACCGTATTAACTATATTGTTGTGACGAAAATTATTATATTGTTTAAAAATAAATAATGTATTTTTACTTTATTTTACCATTTATTACTAATATTTAGATGAGTTTTGAAAGCTAAGCGACCATTTTTATCAAAACATTATGCTAAATTGCGTATGAAATATATTAAATAATATTTATATCAGATATTTAAAAATTTTAAGTGCATATTTGAGTGCATATTTGACCATTTTAAAATGCATATTATATGACATATTTGACTGCTTATAAATGCATATTTTGATATGCTTTACTGATATTTATCAATCAATATAATGTACTGTATTTTCTACAATATTTTATATGCTGTACATTAAATATGTTATTCACTAACACTATGTTAATTATTACTAACATAGTTTACTAATTGTTTATATAAAAGTATAACTTATATAAATATTAATTAAATAGGTACCATTGGAAATTTTATGCCACATGACCCGGTTTAAATAAATCAAATAATTCAATTAATTAACTGTATAAGTTTAATTTAACATGTCTTATTATTGACTTATTATATCCAAGATACTATTGTAAAATTTTTAATCTTAATAAACTATAAGCTAGTGTTCAATATTTTACCATAAATTAAATCATATTAAAATACGAGGAGGTGATTTAACTTGATCAACATTTAATTGATTACCGTGATTATAATAAATAATAGGGTTAATATGAAACACACGGTTATCATTATAAACAATACGGAAATGTAATGTAATCTTACGATAAATATATTGATAGCAAACGTGTATAGCGTTTGATAGCATTATAATAGAGAAACCAAACCATAGACTAACATAAGAGGCTATATATGAGACAAACTCTTCAAACAATATCTTAGGCGAGTGTATATACAGTAAGTCCGGTTGATTTGGTGCAAACATGGTTATAAAAGTGACATTGTTGCTTATGAACAAATGGTTGAGTTTTAAAAAATAATTAACACGGTAACATTCGGTTAACATGGGACATTTGCTCTTACATAATGTAGCTAATGATAAATCAAATAGTTTATTACTGTAGAAATATCGATCAGGATCGATTAGTTTGGCATCCAACGTGATGTTGTATTGTAAATAATTACCAGGTAGGATGTTGGGGTGTTTACGGGCAAAGCCCTGTATACGGCACTCGGCTATGCAATGGGTGTGCGATTTATAGCCCATAAGCCTGTAGTCATAGCATTGGGTTTTGTAGGGTTTGGGCAGAGATATAGTGATATAGCGATTGTATTGTAAGTAATACTCGGTGGATATCGTCCGGAAAATAGGGTACTGAACAAATAGATATTTTTGCCGATCTGTGATTGGCTGCTGTCGGGGATGTACGGCCACTTTGACCCGGATGTTTTTGTAGAGTTTAATTTTCATGTATAGTATGTCTACTAAATAGTCGCGAAATTGTTGATAATAAAGTTTTCGTTCAATTCGTTGCTTAATTGCGATATAAATGTAAAACACATTCTGTAAACGAGATATCATTTTAGAGAGAGAGAGAGAGAGAGAGAGAGAGAG